>CAKAOI010045242.1:0-20195 GCA_916701655.1 Sebastiscus albofasciatus
GATATTTAAAAAGAACATGCATGTAAATGGAAGAAAACAATAAAGAAGTGATTAGTGTCTCTATATAAATTGGCTGTCTCTATAAATTAAGATTAGACTGGTATTGTGTACTTTTGCATTGTTTGAGTAGACAAACACCAGTAGACGGATTTTAAGCCTGAATAGGACTAAACCAAGAGTGGCAACTCTGCGGGGGTCAAATATACGTTACTTTGTTATCAGTAGAAGGTTACGCCGGTGAATATCTTCAGTTCAAGGATGTATTGGAGAGAAGAACATTATTAACACAATAACTGTGTAATCATCATACGCTTTCTCGCTTTTAACTGTTTAGCCTTGAAAAAGTAAAACCCAACACCCCTCCGAGAAAATGGTTTGTCACCTTGCTGCCCGGTTGCGTGGAGACTATTTTGACTGAGAGACCGAGCAGCACTGAAACTCACCAACAGGTTAGTCAAGTTACTGAACGGGTGAGTGAACTACTCTGCTCAGTCTTTCTCAAAGTTTTACGCTGTTACTTCGCTTTATTTCGCTACCTTTGTATTTGTAAAAACCGCTGGTTTGTTTCCCCCCCTCGTCAGGCAAAAGTTAGTCAACTTTAATGCAGCTCATTGACAGGTTGAGCAGCTCTCAGTCAGTCATTAACGAGTTAACATGTAAACTCGCAGACAGCAACAACAATAGAAGTCAGTAGCAAATTGTTCCACTGTGTCTAACTCTGTGTCTCTCTCTACAATGTGAGTTTGTTCAGCCGACAGAAGTAATTACAGATTCACAATCTCGGGTCAATGAGCTCTGTGTCGTCTATTGTGCAACAGCAGGGTAGTTTGTTGTGGAGGAACTATTGTGTCTTCTCATAATGTGTCAGAAAATAAAGATGTTTTTCTGTGTTTTAGCACCAGAGTTCAGTCTGCCATGATGTAGCCAACCTTAAACCTATAATTTAGTCCTTTTTCCTGGATGAAGGCGGAGAGACTTGCAGTATTGAGTGCAGTAACAGTGTAATTGTGTATGTGCATGCCCTAAGTCGAGTTAATTGCATGCATATTTTCTTCTTTGTCTTTGTCCTTCATCTCCCCTGTTAGTAGCCTGTTGCTATTCTCTGCCTCCTTTGCTTTTCTACACATAATTGCAGATCTGCTCATTTAATCGTCTCCATAATCTGTAACCCCATTGCCCTGAGGAAAACTGTGATGTCTAACAGATGAGGGTATTATTGAAATACAAGTATCTCTGCTGCCATGTTTACTGAAGCTTTTTTTGCATCCCTGCTCCCTGTGTTGTTTTTTTCTCAGCACTGTGGGAGCTGATTTCCATGCAGTTGTTGAAAGCTGTCAGTGGACATAATCCTTCACACCCCTCCCTTCCCTTTACCCCTATCCCTCACCCTCATATCTGCTGACAACTGCCTTCTGTTTTCTTTTCTTCTAATTTTTTTTACTCTCTACCAATTTATGTGATGTTCAGCAGTGTTTTCATTTGTGGACAGTGATGCCTTCCTTGTGTCTAGATTATGTTGCTCTCTAGTGCACTTTTGTGTCATACTACAGTGCTTATTTCCTTTTTTGAAGGAAAAATGTTCTCTAATTAACTTGTAGCCCAACTTTAACTCACACTGAATCCATCTGTGTTCTGTTATCCCCTACTTTGTTTTCCCAGCTGATTTTATTTGGCAATAGTGCAGCTCAACTCTGACCCCCTATCAGGGTGGGTTGAGTGTTTTTCCCACACCCACAATATCCTGTTATGGATGTACAGTTTCAGAGCAATTCTCCAGTATCAGTAATCACATATACAGACATTAAAATAAGACACAAAGAGTCACTACCAGTGGGCAACTCTGGGTCTGAAAAGTGAAGCCAATTCGGAAGAGCCTTAAACTTGCATTCTTTCCAACAGCCAGCAGGGGGTGACTCCTCTGGTTGCAAAAAGAAGTCTGATTGTATAGAAGTCTATGAGAAAATGAGCCTACTTCTCACTTGATTTATTACCTCAGTAAACATTGTAAACATGAGTTTATGGTCTCAATCGTTAGTTTCAAGTCTTCTTCAATACAGCATGATGTTCATTTAGTAAATTATGGTCCCATTTAGAGTCAAATAGACCATAAAGCAGGGTATGCTTTAGAGCGTGGCTACCTTGTGATTGACAGGTTGCTACCACAGCGTTGTCCGATTTGGGAGTTGTTTGTGTTTTCATCTTACAACTTTAACCCTTTAACAGTGTGTTTTCAGTCCATGAAAGTGAATTATAACCTTTTTGTTAAGCGTTCAGTTGTACTTAACTCCACCCTCTTGTGTAACTTCTTTTTGCAAAAGACTAACATGGCGACAGCCAAAATGCTGAACTCGAGCCTTCAAAACAGCAGTCCACAAACCAATAGGTGACGTCACAGTGACTACGTCCACTTCTTATATACAGTCTATGGTCACTACAAGGCTAAACGCCCGATGTTAGATAGAATGACCAGCCACCCCAGCAACACAGTGGTGCATAAAGACATTGTGTTTGTTTTTGTGCCCTGCAGAAGGGAGACACAATTTAAATCCCACAAAAAGGGATCAACTACAAAAAATATGTGGAATAGCAAATGGACCATTGAGGAAAGTGTAACATGATTCTTGAAACCTCATGTAATGAAAAAAGTATGTTTGAGAGAAAATAAAAAAGCAGGTGTGTGTTGTAGATTGCCGCAGTAGGTCCTGAAAAGAACGGGTACAAAAGAAGAATTGAGATACAGTGGTGGAGGGACATTTTTGAGCCGTTCAGTCATTTAGTCAGTGTGTTGGCTGATATTTAGAGCTGCACCCTGCTTCATGTATGCAGCTGATATCATATTCACTCAAGACCAGAACCAGAAAGACCTCCACCCTGAGCAGAAGTCTAGGCCTCATACATTCTGCGTGTGTAATGACTGAAATATGCACATGTTGTAGGGCTGACCCGAATGCTTCGATGCTGCGACCGTTGACATGGTATTTGACCTCCAAATCACTATTCAAATGCTTTGTTTTAATTTTTTTTAAAATATATATAAGTATGTAATAATAAAGTATAAATCCCCAAATAGCCCATGAAATAAGGAATAATCCCACAACATTATTCATTATTGATATTCAACAATAATTATTATTGGTTATTCTAAGATGGATATCACTGTTTGTTGTGTGTAGAGGTGTGTGTATGTGTACAGTAGTGCGGCAGCGGCGCTGTCCCGGGCACTGAAACAGGGGAGATGGAGACAGACAGACAGAAGAACATGTCAGCCTGCTGCGCCGTGCCGCGAAGCTTCGAAGCCCAAAAAATGATATTCGAGACAGCCCTAGTATGTTGTCATTCACCGATACACATTACACAGGGCACTCGCATTAAACAAACACTACCTACTACCTGTGATGCGTTGGATGGTTTAATCTTAAACTCTTAGTAGTGGTTAAGCAATAGTTGCGTTTAAGGGGAATTTTGCTTTTGTTCTGACTTACCCAGAGTGAGGCAAACGCTTGTATGCAACTTGGTGAACTTTTTATCTTAATTACTGGATGTCTGTGGGATCAAGTAGCAGCTCTCTGCAGGTATATATCAGTGGAAATACTTCTTTGTACTTTGGAGTATTAAACCAGCAAATCCTCAACCCTCAGATCTTTTCACAGGAACATCCAAAATCCTGAGAGGCACGTCACTATTGTGAACTTCTGTTTCTGCTGTGGGTGCAAGTAAACAGGAAGTGGATATGAAACTTAGTATGAACTTAAGAATTTTTACTGTGAACTTTGAACAAAAATTAGCAGTTGGCCCAGATATTCATCTTTAGAGAAAAGCTGCTACCCGATCACATCGACATCCAGTAACTGAGTTAAAGGCGTTCAAACAAGGCTGCTGGGTCATAATTCAATATTGTCATTTAGTGTCTCTCCAAAGAATTGATTTTGGTAAATCAATTTAAACCTGCATGATGCAAAAAAAGTGTTTGATACAATATTAAGCTAAGTAGGAAACAGTGTGGTATATATCATTTATTTTCTAATTGATTCTTGATAAAATAATTAAAGATGTATGGCCAATCCTGTGAGTTCAATACCTGAAAAATCACTTTGTTTTGACATATTAATGCAAAAATCCATCATTTCCATACAAAGCCCCGCTCATTGGTTTGCATGATTGCCTGCAATGTCCTCATAAATCCAAAGATATTAAAGAAAGAGCCTCCACGGTCTAAACAGTATGGCAACATTTCTGACTAAAAAACAAACAAACTAACCCCGAAGCATTCGAATACTGATTTGGAGGTTGATTACCATGGCAATGGTCGAAGCTTCGAAGCATTGGGGTCAGTCCTAGCCCACTATGATGTCCACAGAGCCGTCTTTAAGCATAATTTATAGATGTTGATTGTGTTTTATCAATCCACAGTCTCTGCTCTGCTTCATCAAGACAGGCTTGGATAATAAATCTGGTAAAGAGGTTTTATTAGTCACTAATGAATACCTGGATCCAATTTCCTTCAATCCCAAAGTCTGTGATCATGTTTTAAAACAACAGGATATGTCCTCTCTGCATGTTTATATGCAGTTGTTTATCATAACTGAGGACAGATTTTTGGACTGAAGTGGAGGCCTTTAAATACACACAAACACAGGAACCAGCATGCTTCCTCCAAACCTTTCATATGACATACTGCGAGTGCGAACGCTGACAATGCATCATTCTGTCTCCATCCATCCATGAATATTCATTTTACTGGTGACACTGTGCCATCTGACTCTGACCAGTCCTCTTCATCACAAGCGGTGCCACAATGGAGCTCTCATGACAAAGTGACGTAATCCACCAACATGAGTCACGCTGATCGTGAAAGGCGGTGAATGTTGACAGCAAGCAAAAAATGAATGCATAAGATTTTAAACAAAGCAATGTTTGAGGTTGCTTTTTCATCTGGTAATTGTAGTACACGAGACCCCATTTGCACTTTTATCCAGATACAGATCACATATTAAAGATAAGGAAGTGTTGTCATGTTTACTCTTGCGGGTTATTAAAAATGTGCGTAGGACAAGCAGTAACATGACAAGTGTACGTGTTTAAGTGTGTTCAAATTCCAAAGCAGTCTGCTGTCATTTTTCCCATACCTGTAATTCACTCACTAATCCCATGGCCCCGCCTCCCCCTCCTTTTCCCCTCCTCTCTTAGGTAGACGCATAAATACCATGGTGGGAGTGGAGTGCAGGTCTGAGCAGGAGAGGGTGTGATCCCTCTGCGATTGCTCGACAAAGAGGCAGAAGGTTGGACTGACTGTCTCAACGGAGAAGAAGAATGGCTCGAAATGTTGGCTTTGACCTGAACCACCCTCTCGTGGAAGCTGGACTCGAGTATGTGTTTAAGTAGTCCTCTGTATCTCTTCAAGTTCCTCCTGTTTTTCCTTCTGTTTGTTGTGCTGTTTTCTAGCCGCTAACTTACCTAGCACTATTTAACAGGAAGGCTGTGAGAGTGGGAGGAAAATAAGGAACTGAAATGACAGAATTAGCTGCGCTCTTTGATGTATTGTTAGACACTAAGCGCAAAGGCGCACAGTGTCCCAGGGCGTTCATCTATATTTATTTTAAACTATGTGACCAACTACTAACTTCCACTTCATTGTCTTCATAAAAAAGACTCATATTTGTTTGTTTGAAAGCATGTTTGAATATGTGTGTGTGTTTGCATACAGTCTACCTCTGTGAGAGCGAATGTTTTCCATTTGAAAACAGTACAGGTCTGACTGGCTTCTGTGCGGCTCTCTTCTTAAGCTATCTCTGTAAAAGTACTAAGTCAATGTGAACTGGACTTGCTGTCTTTTCTTGTTTTTTTTTTTCCCTCTTGCTTCAAAAAAAAAAAAACAATCAGTCCAGTTGGCTTTGACCGTACATCTAGATAGCACAGGAAGAGGGTCACACAGAAGGCAATCTGACCTGTACTGCTCACAAATGTATGGAAATGACTTCACAGACTCTTCCTAGGCTGTTTGATTGCAGATATCTCCCATGAGACTACTGGTGACTGAGTCAGAAGGTCATTGTGTTTTATCTGTTGTGTTCTAAGTGGCCAACAGTCTTCAGAGCAGTCTGGATCTGTAGCAATTGTGTCTTTGAATGCAACCTGTATTTATGAGCCTATATCGTCCTCTTTTCTGTCTTAATATCTGTACTTGATGTCCACATGTCCCTCTGTCAGGAGCCCAGTAGATGAGGAAGGCGTTCATGACTCATTCAGCCAGCTGATAGAAGAGCAGAGTCAGAATGGAGGACTGTCTGACGCCTTCGAGCTGAAGCAGATTCAGAGACAACTGGACGAGGAGGATAGAGGTACTTTGTAGCTGCTCTTGAATAGACAAAAATATTATCTCCTAAAGTCTTTACCTAACCACTTTTCCTTGACCTTGATGGAGAACATCATGATGTCAACAATAGATATGAAGGAGAATTCCTAAGGACTTACAGGTGCTCTATACGATATCCAGAGCATTAATATAACAGCAAACAACTATTGTCTATGTAAAGATATAGTGGAGTAATGGCATTCCTAGAACAGAATGAAGTCGCTCTCCCTCGCTCTCCCTCGCTCTCCCTCGCAGCTAGCGGGTCATTGTTGTTGTTGTGAAATAAACCCCTTTAGGGCGATGAAGGACCCCTCCGTTTCCTGTCAGGGTTTATTTCACAACAATACCGGCTCACTGTACATTATACCTTACTTAATACTTTCTGGTCATTTCACCCAGTTAGGAACGTTCCTAAGCAGAAAGACTATTCGACTGCAGCCTGTGTTTGAGAGCTCATAGATGCATGTCTGCATGTGGAGGGCTGAATTTGTACAAGAGCTAGGTATTATGTGAATATAACATTGATATTGTGATATAAGACTAAATATCTGGGTTTTGGTTATAGTGATATTGTGATATGGCTTAAATATCTGGTCTTAAAAGCTACAAAATAATTAAGTACTACACTGTTTGAACTTATTTAACTGTTCTAGTTGAGTAAAATGAACAGTGAACGTGTCTCTGTTATCTTTTTGGTCATCATGTCCATATTACTAACATCACTGATCAAAAACTTCTTCTGTCCATAATATCCTAACATTATAGGTATTGAGGTTAAAAATGTCATATTTAATTTTGTCTATCCCAGCAGTAGCAATATTTTTCAATATGTGTTTTTTCTTCTTCTCCATAGACAATGTAGCCAGCCTGTCCAACCCTGGACATGAGTTTAGGGGAAGGAGGCATGTGCGAACGGACGTGGAATTGGAGGATGATGAAAGTCAGGGAGACCCCCTGCTAGGTGAACGATGGTCCTCAGCAACCATGAAGATCCTGTCCTCCATGCCCAGTCGCACAATCGGTGAGTCCTGCTGAAGGCCAGTGAAAATAATGATGCAACGAACAAAAGGATTTGATGCATCATTTAAAGGGTAACTTCAGTATTTTTCAAACCTGGACCCTATTTTCCCATACTTTTGTGTCTAACTGAGTAATGGGGACAACAATTTCTGAAATGGGTCCAGTATTGAGGGAGAACACTGTAGACGGCAGCTGCTCACGGGCTGCAATATGGTGCTATTGGGGCAAGCTGGCATCGTCATTTACGTCCTCTAAAAGTACTTGTTTTTGCCATGACAGGCTCTGGTTGTTAATATAAATGTCTGACATTATGGAAAGAGTCTCGCTCATTCTGAAATCTGGTGAGGTGACGTGTTGCCAAAAGACAACGGTGGAATACATCTATGGTGGAAATGGCAGAGTTTGTTGTGTTGGAGTACAGAAAGCATGTTATCTAAAATATTTTTAATGTCATGGCTGAATATTTAGATGATTTCATTGTGGATGAGGTCTTTGAGTTCGATGATCGCCTGTATTTATTTGAACCAGAGTATACGGATATTCAGATTTCACAACGATACTTCTCTTGAACGGGACTTGGACACAATATCAAATGGACCAGATCAAGCCAAATGTAAGGAAAACGTTTTATTTCTCCGTAGGGTCCTTTCCATAATGTTGTCAGACACTTATAATAACAATCTGAGCCTGTCAGTGGCAAAAACAAGCACTTTTAGTGGATGTAACGTTACATTGACGCCGCTCACTTTCCCTCAAAGCTGGTTTGTTGCTGCTGGTTACAGTGCTATCCCTCAAAACTGGACAAATTTTAAAAAACTGTTGTTCATTTTAGTCACTCAGACATAGAACATGGGAAAATAGGGTCTAGGTTGAAAAATACTGAAGTTTTGAAATGATTTTGACATTTAGTCCCACCGAGCAAACGGGACTACAAACCATTCTGTGATTACTATGGGCTGGTTCAGTGGACCCTGTTAATGCTGCACATGTTGAGCTAAAGTATAAAAGACACAAATAGACGGTTTCAGTTTATCAGAGTTTCATGAGGAAGCAGTTTGTCTGTCATCCTTCCTGTCAGTGTCTGATCAGGTGCCTCAGCTTGTTGTTACTCTAGCTGATGTATGATTTCATACGTATTTGCGTGTTTCACCTTCCAGATCGAAACGGAGATAACCGTTTATCTTTCAGTACTTCCCCTCTGCAAACAGCCACATAATATCATTTAAATCTACATGTTATACTCTCTTGTAAAAACAGTTTTGCTTTGTTGTTGTACACCTCCCATTGATTATTTCGTATTGTACAGTAGATCACAATATCCCTGTTGTTGTTTCCTTGTTTTTAATGGGCATTTAATACATTTATTAACCTATTTGAAGTTTGGTGGACTGAAAGAAGAACAATTAATTAGACCCTGGGCGCCCCTGTTGCTTAAGGATTAAGATGCTGTTCTAGAAACGCAACTTCCAACCGGGGACCTTTGTTGTATATCTTTTCTTTTTTTTTGTCATGAGATGGTTATTTAATTTAAAACTTAAAGAAACAGAGATATAGATGACAAATCCTGAACCCATTGTCTTTGGAGCAACAAGAAGTTGGAAAATTCCATGTTGGCGGAGCACCTTCGAGGCAGTAAATGCTGCTGATCTCCTCTCTGATCAGTCTGATCTTCATTCTCTGTCAGGTCGCAGCAGGGGAGCCATCATCTCTCAGTACTACAACAGGACCATGCAGCTTCGGAGGCGCAAGCAGAGCAGACCCGCCATCCGAGACTTCTCTCACTCTGCCAGGCCGAGCATACGAGGCTACGGTATAGAGGCAGACAGTACGGACGCAGAGGGCGCAGAGGGTGAGGAGAATTGCAGAAAAGACACTAAAACTCTGATTGTTTGGCAAGTTTATCATGTTAAGCGGTGCTGCCCCTGTGTGTGTGTTACAGTGAGTAAGAGGGAACGTTTGGTGAACAACCTACAGAACCTGTCAGTGAGCGACAGAATCAGGATGCTCAGAGCGATGCCTCTCAACGTGGCTGAGAAGAGTGAACTCAGGTAGATGTGCTCCTTGTTCTCATTATTCCCATTTATTCATTGTTTGTTTTGCATCAGTCTGAATTTCTCTCTATGTCTGTTTTTAGGAGGTTAGCTTTACAAAAGGAGAAACGCACACTTTCTGGCAGACAAATCCCCTGTTGCAGTCGACTCAAATATTACATCATCATTGTAAGTCACTTACACCACCAGAAACATCTTTCTGTGTTCTATTTCCTGTTTCCTTTTTTAAGTGGACACTGAGTCACTTTTATGTCTGTCAGGGTGTCTAGATGATACTGTACCAGTTTGCATTTGTAATTGCCCCTTTGTAAATCAATCTCACCTCAAGGTCCATTTAGTAGCTGTTCTGGAGCTTTTTGGTTTGATTGTATCATACGATCTTCATCAGCAGATTGAGTTTGCCCAGTTGGAGATTGAATTGTAGGTGTTCATATTTCCATTTTACACTACTAAATATTACGCACTTTGTCTTCCTATTGAGTTGCAGTCCCTTTTTGCACACTCTACATCACGGAAAACACAACTGCAACTCATGAAATTAGTGATTGAAATGAGATTAGATTTAGGTAAGCTGATTAGATAGATAGACAGTATTATTGTCAATGCCCGTGCATAAAATCTAGTTTAAGGTGTAGAGAGCACAGTCCAGTAGTTTCAAGATGTTTATTGTCACTCTTGTCACTTTATTGTCACGGTTATATAAAGTGCAATATAAGTACAATTGTGTGAAATGCTTTTGCTGGGAGGCTCCATACAAGAAAGAACATAAATAGTAAATCAGGGCTGTCAAAGTTCATGTGATAATAACGCATATAACAGCGATCATTTCTTTAACGCATTAATGCAACTTGCAATATCGGAAGTTGTAGCGGGCTCATTTTTAAAGTGAGTGAAGAATTAATTAAGAATTAATCCCGATTAAATATTTTGAATCGATTGACAGCCCTATAGTAAATATAAAAAGACACATAAAATATAATAACAAAATATAAGAAGCAATAAAAATAACCATTTCTAAAACTATCCATTTAGCCAGAGTCATCCTGCTACATGTGATTTGAGCTACATTTGATTGAAGTGATTGAGTGACGGGTAGTTGATTGAGTACGTAGCTTTGTTCTTTGTCCACAGTGGAAACATTGTGGCAGTTTTGGTTTGTGTTTCCTTCCTTATACGTAGTCCTCACATCATTTGTCTAGACAGAAATAGTGACCTCATGATTGTACATTGTTGACTAACTGTGTACATAAGGTGTGCTGTGAGTTCTTAAAGACGTGTACATTAATATCAATTCTCTCAAATAATAAATGTCACACAGAAACACACACGTAAAAAGACAGCACAAGACATTTTTGCTCTGAGGCTGTAAGAGGGTGTCAGTGGGTGTTTCCTGTAGGTGTTATCAAGTCGCTATCACTCGCTCTGTTGCCCAAGCATTTACGGCTCTGACGGTGTGACACATGACACATTTCAGAGTTGCAAAAGCGAAACAACAAACCTATGTGTACACTTTGCCAGGAATTGTACTGCTGCATTGTGAGGCATTTTCAGTTGAACATGGATACGTTTCTGTGTCATTATTTCCTTTTTCTTAGCTAATAATACATAATGCAATATGAAAAAGTGATTCTTGGTTTAGAGATTACAGTGATTTTCTCTCCCCCCTGGTCTCCCACCCTTTCTCCTCCCAGGGTGCAAGACAGAGTTGGTACAGTTGGCTGTCCTTCCTGCATTCCCTCCAGCTGTGGCAAGTGGCGCTCAAGAGAGTGAGCGGGCGTTTCGGCACTGGTGTCCTCTCGTACTTCCTGTTCATTAAGACCCTACTCTTCTTCAACCTGTTCCTGTTCCTGGTGATGTGTGCCTTCTTGGTGCTGCCTCAAGCAGTGCACCCTCCAGCGCTGCCCGAAGGGGGACACTCCTTCTCTGGACTGGAGCTTCTCACCGGAGCGGTGAGCTGTGTGCTGTGGTGACATGTTGTTGCGACTCCTCTCACACCCTATTAGACCGTGGCTTTTAGGAAACACTGACCACATCCTTGATGTGTGTTCAGAAACTTTAGACCTGCATGAAGAGTTTCCAATAACAAAGCCATCTTTAAACAGATTAAATTAAAGTCCCCCTCCACTAAACATTTATTTGCTTATTGTTATTTCACTCAGATATTTGAGCTTCACTGTACAGAATGTTTTGACACTAGAAGGATTTTTTTTTTTACATTTTCTATGTGCCCATAAATCTCAGTTTAACACGTGTTCGTACGAGCAGGATTTTGTGACATCATAAGTAGTTTGGAAACAGTGTTGGAAATTGCCTTTTTCATCCACCTGCCACTGTGGCACTCCAAAAAGTTGTTTTTTTTGGCTGGTGAGTGAAGAAAATCTAGCAGCCACTCATATTTTTACCAGCTGGTGGCTGGTGCTAATTTCCAACCCTGTTGGAAAACAATTATGGTTCAATATGCAACTTACCAGGGCTGTCAAAGTTAACACGATAATAAAGTGTTAACGCAAATACGTTTTAATGCCACTAATTTCTATAACGTTAGAATATTAATGCAAATGCGATTTTTAATTAACCTCTTAAAAATCTGACGGGCCGCTGTCGGGCCGGCTGCCATTAAATCTTTTGGCGGTTGTGCCGGGCTGAGTTTTAAAACTACAAATCCTAAAGAATTCATTGGTACCAACCTTGTCATACTAGCTTGTCGTGAAGGAGGCTAAATAACTCTCCACACTTGCGCTAAATTTTGGCGAGCAAAAACTGGCATGGCCATATTCAAAGGGACATGAGAATGGACTTTTCAGTGAAGTAGGAGACATGTTGTGTCCAGCAGTTAAAATTTTGAAATAAACAATATTTGCATATTCATAGATTCTGGATTTTTCAATGATGAAGAAGAGGAAGATGTATTTTTACGAATCTTTGTGAATTTTGTGGAATAACCAATCCAGACACAAATTAATTATTCAAAGCAATTTTTAAATGTATTTAAACATCTGGAGAGGATCATTTAAGTCTAAAACTATACTAATTATGTAAATAATTAGTTCTTCTTGCATAAATGACTGTCTCTCTATCTCATTTTGTCTCAGGGCTATTTCTCAGACACAGTGATGTACTATGGCTACTACTGTAACTCCATACTGACTAAAAGCTGCAGGGACGATGGCGGAGGGCAGAATGTCACTGTGTCCAATGGAACTAGCCTCGACTGTGTGTCAAAGCACCTCCCTTACAACATGCCACTTGCATACTTTTTCACCATAGTAGTGGCTTTCTTCACCACATGTATCATTCTTGTGTACAGGTACAGTGTTTTGTGTTTTTTTAATGAAGATAAAAACGCATGTCACAACACAAACTGTACTAACATAACTGATTTTAAATGTAATAATAATACGTCAGAAAGCATGCTAATGTGAAATTTCCCAACAGCATGTCAAAGTCGTTTGGTCAGAGCTTCCGAATCGACAAATCTCACAGTATCTTGGCCATGAAGGTCCTCTGCTCCTGGGACTTCAAGGTCATTAAGAAAACATCTGTCAAACTCATGTCTGAGAATATCTGCACCCAGCTCAAGGTACATGTAAACACACACGCACACACCTGAATTTACAAAAACACATCCTCCCTCTCTTATCTCCTTTTCTGGCACATAATTGGCAGACAGGAATGTGATCTTTTCCTTCTTCATCCCTCATAATATTCCTCCTCTGTTCCTCTCTCTGTCTCTCTGTCTCTGTCTGTCCTCCCTCCCTCCACCCTCTCCAGGAGCTGCTAGCAGAGGTGAATCATAAGCATGTCCTGAACACTGGGTGTCAGAAGCTGGGGAGACTGATGGTTCATGGCCTGGCATGGTCTATCTGCATAGCAAGCACCACTGGCTGTGTGCTTGCTATTTACTACTTCTCTGAATTCATGCACGAGGTGAGGCGGGGTGGTTTCAGGGTCCAAAGTCAACAGGGATCTACATTTTTATTGGTGAATAGTCAGACTTCAGCCTGTATTTCTTATGCTTTATGGTTCTTAAAGCAGCCATTCATACAATACAATACAATATATCTTTATTGTCCACCAGGGTGCAAATATGTCTTCCGCTCACCAAACAAAGGAAACAACGGTTGTTGTTTTTCAAAAGCAGACAAGCAGTTAGTAAAAACAAATACATAGACATGTCATATTACACATTAAAACAGTTCATATGAGTGTCTGTGGCTTAGATCTACTCAGTCACTTTGACTCTATAGCACCTCCCGGAGCTCAAAGTGGCTGAAAAGAAGATGGGAGCTATCTGCCTTAATGCTCCTCGCTTTCTTCCTCATCCTCTCTGTAAAAAGCTGAGTTAAAGCTGGGGGAGGCAGTTCATTTTTGGCGTCATTGGGCAAAAATTCATTAATAACCTTTCAGCATATTGTGATTCAAGTGGTAGCCCAGGGTAGGCAGTTCTCTGGAAAAAAAAATACCATAATTTGGAAATACAGCCCTCATCCTTCAGCTCTCCCATCACCCCTCTCTGTCCCACCAGACAAGGGGGGGCATGTGCACGCGCTTCATACAGTAGTACGAGTACTCGTCATTCATTTCAAACACCATCCCTATCATCATTGTGATGCTGATGCCGTCATATAGCGGCAATTCTATGAGAATATTCGTTTTTTTACAAACGTGTGGGCCTGTGAAGCCCTTTGAGATGACATACTGTGATTCGAGGCTCTAGCGGGGCCTGAAGGTTTCCACAGTTTCAGTATGGTGGCCGTCATCGGCTGCATGCTTGTAATATATAAAAAACAATACCATCTTTATATCTCTTGCTGCTTGATTTTGAAGCCCCTGGAGGATTGCTGGTGACTCCTAGTGGTAGCATCAAAAAACATGCGTGCCGGCTCACAACAGTGCTGCTAGTTGTTAAAAGCAGTAAACTAACAGAAAAGTGGAAATATTAATAGTATTTAAGGAGTCATTTCACAGCTGGAAGATGACAGAACAGCCAGCAGTACCATTAAAGAACACAATGTCTAGCTCTCGTTCTCTCTCCCCAACAGGACCACCAGAAAAGTTCTCGTAATACCATCAAGAACCCCTTGTTGAATGAGGCCAGCCTGCTGGCTCTCCCCGTGGTGGTGTCCCTCATCAACCTGCTGCTGCCCGGCCTGTTCAACCTCGCAGCCTGGATGGAGGACTACAACTCACCTTCTGTGCGCACATACGTCGCCATCAGCAGGTATGAGCAGAGGAACTGCACGTTATGAGTTCACAGATGTCAGACTTTAAGAAAATGCAGAACTGGTGGTTTTGTTTGGTAACACGTTGTTTGCTGTTTGCATTTCTAGAAACTTGCTGTTGAAAGTAAGCGTGCTTGGAGTCCTGTGCTACCACTGGCTTGGTCGGGTGGCTTCTGATCCTGAAAGTATTGGACTGAAGGTAACATAAATAAATGGGATGGGATGGGACATCATTTTCACTTTCATACTACCAGAGCAGACATCTTTTTTCCTCACAGCTGTGTTTAGGATTATTAATGATTTGGATTATTTGAGTTGCTTAGTGTGGTGTTTCTTCAATGGCTGACTCTGTGCTCTGTTTTGAAAATATTGTCTCCAGTGCTGGGAGAGTTTTGTTGGCCAGGAGCTTTATCGTTTCCTACTCATGGACTTCATCTTCACGCTACTGGACACCTTGTTTGGAGAGTTTCTTTGGAGGTGATATTTGCTTTTTTTTTTGCAGAGGTTGCTTTAAGTTTTTAAAATTCATTCTCACTTAAAACACATGAGCCTATAAACTCACTTCCTCCTGTTGTCTGCAGGTTGTTTTCTGAGAAAGTGCTGAAGAGGAGGAGGAAACCAGTGTTTGATATCGCCAGGAACGTCCTTGAACTCATCTATGGACAGACGCTAGCCTGGTACCAAACTCACTGTTAAGACGTACACACAGTTCTGATCAGTAAAGTCAAATAGTTTCGGTGTAATGACCATGAACTTTGTGTTTTTCAGGTTGGGCGTTCTCTTCAGTCCTCTCCTGCCAGCAGCACAGATTGTCAAACTCTTGCTGCTCTTCTACGTTAAAAAGGTGCTTAAATGGAAACATTTGAATTGAAATGCTCAAAATAAAAGCTTCAACTTTTGGACAGTTAACTTTATAACAATAAATCCTTTAATTTCCCCTGTTCTTTTTTAATGTTATGGTTGAAATTATCTTCTGTAGTGGTGTGCCTTTTAGAAACCCGCCACCTATTAGACAGCTTCAGATTTCAAGGCATCGACCTTTGACCCCAGCCTGTGTTTTCTCTCCCCACAGAGCAGCGTGATGATGAACTGTCAGGCCCCCAGGAAGCCATACAGGGTCAGCCAGATGACCACCGTCTTCATCACTCTTCTCTGCTTCCCCTCTTTCCTCGGTGCCTCTGTGTGTGTCACATACACTATGTGGAGGTACACACACACACACACACACACACATACACACAGAGACAGACAGGGCTATATAGTACACCACTTGTTAATTAACAAAGCACAGCACTTCCATTCTTTATGTGAAACCCACTGTTATACCATTGGCTGCTTAACACAGATACAAAGTTAGGTTGTGCTCAAATCATCATTTATTTTAACCCATTGTCATATCTGTTTGACAAGTGAGAGTTAACTGTCAACATGGTGTCAAGCAGAGGTGCTGTTGCTATGGATACCTGTAGTTTAATATACCTTTAGCACTGATTTAGATCAGGGATAAAAAAAAGGGGACATATCATGAAAAACTCACTTTTTCAGTGCTTGTGCACTCTCATTACATTAGAATACTGTTGACCTGTTAACTGTCTGAGCGGTCCTGTTATGAGATTTTATTGAACACTTGCCAATCATGGCCACGGTAAAATTCACCTCAGAGAAAGGTCAACTAAATGAAGAGTCCCGTGTGACTCTGTACTGCGAACTGTTTGACACATTCAATCTCAACATCCGTCTGTTGTCCTCAGCATCTCACCCTCCTCATCGTGCGGTCCGTTCCGCGGGCTCAAAACGATGTTCCAGGCGGGGAAGAAGTGGGTGGAAGCGCTGGAAAAAGATAATCCCAAACTGTCTGTGGTGGCCAGGGCTCACTCCTACCTGGTGGAAAACCCTTTCTTCCTGTTTGTGGCAGCAGGCATCTTCCTGTGAGTACACACACACACACACACACACACTTAAACACAGCTGCAGGGTGTTCCAGTGTTCAGGCAGATCAGAGTCAGTATGTGCTGTATCTGTCATAAAGCAAGCAGCAGTAAACTATCACACTGCGTGCGCTATTATTGAGATCAGTGTTGTTTAGTCACGCTGTCGTTTCTTTCCATCAGTATCGTCATCTACTTCCACAGTCAGGTGCTGGACGGTCAGAGGAAAATCATCAACTTACTACAGGAGCAGATAGAAAATGTAAGACATCACCTGCATACTGTATATACAGCTCTGTTTCTCTATCTGTCATAAAGATTTTCTCAAGCTTCTTGATCAATCTGGCTCACCGTCCTCTTTTCACCTCTCTGCTCAGGAGGGAGAGGATAAGAAGTTTCTGATCACTCGCCTTCAGTCTATCCACGAGCAAAAACGAACCCCTGGACGAAGACTCACAAGTCAGGTCAGTCTTTGCTGCTCTGCTGCTTTACAAAAGCATGTTTTTGTCTGAAGCTCAAACTAAGGATGCACGGATATCAAGCCGATACTCACTCAAATAGCTGGATCGGGTATCAGTGACAATGGAGTCGATCTGTTCAATTTAGTTCTATGTTTATATACTATATACATTTTATTCTGGAATTTTAATTCCTGTTTTTCTTTTGACCAATTTGTTGCTGCATTAAAAAGGTTTACTTGAATTGTAATTCCTGTTAGTTTTGAAGATTTTTTACCAAGTTGCTGGTGTACAATTTATTTTAATAATAAATAACAATTCCGTAAATGTATATCTATGTATTTATTTGTTAGGAAAGCAATGTTTAAGTCAAGACTGATGTTGCCTTACACATAAAAGAATGATCTCTCCACACAGTGAGGCATACAGCTTATAATTAAACACTGGGATCGGTACTCGGTATCGGCCGATACCCAAAGCCCAGGTATTGCTATCGGACTTAAAAAGTTGTATCAGTGCATCCCTAGCTAAAACAATCTCTATATACCCTAGTCTACTCTTACCTCCTGTGTTTTTTTTTTCCTTTAGGACTCCAAGTGTTGAGATCCCAACCTCCAGTCGACAAGCCTCCTCAATTCTATGAGCACTAAGGTCTGGAGAAATCTTAAGCCAGCACGGCTATAACTGGAATAACAACAGGGAAGGACCACTGTAAATATGACCAAATTCAAATGTAATATGCATTTTAAATTTGGTCAGGATTTTATTGTCTGGAGCGTTTGTAGTGAAGCAAAACAAACCAAGTGGAAATATCAGGTGAAACAAAGCTGTCTGCTTTATACAGTGCTGTTTAGAGATGAAATGCCTGAACTCAAACTGTAGGATGTTAAATGTTACAGACGGACAGTATAACCAATGTTCATCAGTTTAAAATGGACTACAGTCATCTCTCGGAAAAGCACTTTCATATCAACTGTGAACAACTGTGTTTTTTATTATTATTTCTCCTGCAAAAAAAACTGTATGTAGTCTACAATGTTTTTTTAATGCTTTTAATTTTAAAAAATAATTTCATCAGTATGTATGTTGTACAGTAGTTAAACGTTGGATGCTGTGGGTGTGAGTATGATCATACTGGAAATGACTTTTCCTTTTTGTATTCTGAGTTGCTCCTTTAGGGTGATAACTGCCATTGTGTTGTCATACTGTAGCGATTAAATTATGTTTTTATCATATCAGCATGTATTTGTATTTATTCGTGCTTATATAAGGTGTGGGCACTACTACAGCAGCACAAGAAAACAAATGTTACAAACTCGACAGCCTGGAAAAATAATATGGATATAACTTGTACTATTAGCACTTATAGTACTTGTGGTTACATATAGTATAGAAAGTATTTTTATCACAAACATGCAAATAAAAAAAGTAAAATGTATGAAGACACTGTAACAGTAACTAACTATAAGACACATAAAAGATATTTTCAGTAGAAAAATATTTTTTTTTTCACTTTTAAGTACCCTGAAGAACAAAATAATAATCTTAATCTCTGTACCTTTTATTAGTAAATATTACCCATTAAATTATTATTTTTCCAAAATTAGAAAAAGCAGCATATTTGGTGGAGGGTAGAAACAGCAGCACCATAGACGCATCTCTGAATGTGATAGTTAATGTTGACAGAAGAGAGCACCAAATCCTCACAACACAAACTGGGAGGTGTTTTCAATCTTTCCCATCAAAACTAGTTCAGACTACCACCATGACAGTCTCAACTGCACATACATATTTACTGTATATATATACACACACACACACTGTACCCACTTTTCATTATATTTGTGTACACCTCACAATAATAGCACGTCTACAGCATATATATGTCTATATGTTAAAACAAGTGATTCCATATGTTGTGTCTAAATGTTCTGGTTTCATTATATTTGACTCAACTCATCAGGCACTTGTGAGTTTTTTGAGTTCAGTATTTTTAGAAAGTTGAGTCTTATCATTAGAGGTCTGCTTTACGTGTTCCTGTCGTCTTCCATTGATGCTCAGTATCTTCTCCACAGAATGTCTTACTGACGCTACACTAACATTGCTGCGCTTTAAAGAGCAGCAACTCAGCTCCCGTTGTTGAGCATGCCCAGCAGCTTCCTGGGGTCCATCCCCTGCTGCTGGGCCACCTTCTGCACGTCAAAGCCCATGTGCTTCAGGAACTGGATCACGCTCATCTCCTGTCCCGTCAGCTGGTCGCGAATAGTCGGGCAGGAGGGATTACAGTGGGGCCACGGGCAGCTGTCGATCAAATGCAGAGGGCAGCCCCTCGCGGGTGGGGTCTTGTGCTTTTGGTGGTTGTAGTTGCTGCCGTTGATGTGATTGTTGACTTGGAGGCTTCGGTCCCAGCAGTGGAGGGCTCTGGGCAGGGAGGTGCCTTTCACCTGGATGTCCATCCAGTCGCTGCGGGGACAGGAAGACGCATAGCGAAGAATTAGTTATCACAATGTGAAATGTACAATCTGTATACCTGCATACAATCTCTTTGTTAACTGTTTTAAATGATTATGGGAACTGTCATGAGGATTCATTTAAAATGTAATACTATATGATAGAATTGGGTGATGTGATGATATACGTATACCACCATGGTATCAATCCCCTTAAAGAGATAGTTCAAATGCCTCCAGTTTGGAGAAGCAGACTGTAGTTACCGTTCAGAAGCAAAACGATGTACTGCTGTGGATGGGGCCGGCAGCAAAACGTATTTTAGCCACCTAAAAAAATCAGTATCGCTTTAAGTGTATGCGAAATTGAATATATTTTCACCAGTTTACCTCTCCATGAGACAGCTATACAGTCTGTTTCTGACAGGGAACTGAAGCCGTTATCTATGCTCTCGGCAAAGCAACCAGAGTTCATTGAAAAAAACAGTAATTTTACCTTGCAGAACACCACTGCCTCGATCGGTTAGTTTGTTTGTGCTATTGTGTGACTTTAGCATTAATAACGGCTTCAGTTTCCTATTTTTTTTTAGGTGGGTCTTTCTTTTAGGTAGCTAAAATACATTTTGCTGCCGGCTCCGTCCACAGCAGTACATCGCTTTGCTTCCGTGTGGTAACTCCTGTCTGTTTCTCCAAACTGGGGGCGCGCCAACCGTCATC
>CAKAOI010045242.1:20215-22715 GCA_916701655.1 Sebastiscus albofasciatus
AGTTACCGTTCAGAAGCAAAACGATGTACTGCTGTGGATGGGGCCGGCAGCAAAACGTATTTTAGCCACCTAAAAAAATCAGTATCGCTTTAAGTGTATGCGAAATTGAATATATTTTCACCAGTTTACCTCTCCATGAGACAGCTATACAGTCTGTTTCTGACAGGGAACTGAAGCCGTTATCTATGCTCTCGGCAAAGCAACCAGAGTTCATTGAAAAAAACAGTAATGTTACCTCGTAGAACACCGCTGCCTCGATCGGTTAGTTTGTTTGTGCTATTGTGTGACTTTAGCATTAATAACGGCTTCAGTTTCCTGTTGGAAAGGGCTGTCTGATGGCAAGGTAAAGCGGTGAAAATATTCAAAATATAGCGTACACTTAAAAATAGATTTTTTTTTTTAGGTGGGTCTCTCTTTTAGGTGGCTAAAATACGTTTTGCTGCCGTCCCCGTCCACAGCAGTTCATGGTTTTGCTTCCGTGTGGTAACTCCTGTCTGTTTCTCCAAGCTGGGGGCGTGCTGACCGTCATCTACTTAAAACATAATATACCTACTATGGATAAGTACCTCATACAAGACCACTCAAAACACCCAAACTATCCCTTTAAGTACAATGCTGCAAATTAATGGGCTGCACTGCTTTATTTGCACTACAGGATGTTTTCATCAATGTGTTGAAGTACCTTGTTGGATATTTGATTCTGCCAAAAGCAGACTTCCCTGCCTGTTATTTTTTATATTTTGTATGAATATAAAGGTGATTGTAAAGTGAAAGATTAAGGGAGAGCAAAGGTTGAAGTATCGAACTGATAGCAGCCAGTTAATGAAGTGGAGTATTGACTCACCAGCAGAGTGTTTGAATCAATTGTTAACCTAAGGTCCAACGTTTTATTTACTTACGTTCTAGTAATGAGTCCGTGCGCCAGACAGGCCGGAGCAAACATCGCCCTGCCATCCAAAACACAGAATCACACAGTCAACAAAACGGTCTTTCTTAATTTACAGTATCTTGTGTGTGAGTGTGTATTTGTCAGTCTTACGGTGCGTCTTGCAGCGTGCTCCTCAGCTCCTGTCCCAGGTTCTGTATGTACCTCCACTGGCCCTCGTGGATGGGCTGCCCGGTCAGGTGAATGTTGTCAACCATCAGCTGGGCCTCGTCAAACAGCCACTGCACCACGAACACCGGGCCTAGACAGGGGAGAGGATGCACTGCGGGTCAGGCTTTAAGTGACACACCGGCCTCTGTCTTTATCCTC
Organism: Sebastiscus albofasciatus; assembly: GCA_916701655.1. Classification (NCBI taxonomy): domain Eukaryota; kingdom Metazoa; phylum Chordata; class Actinopteri; order Perciformes; family Sebastidae; genus Sebastiscus; species Sebastiscus albofasciatus. Next base: position 21,471 of record CAKAOI010045242.1, read on the forward strand.
TACAGTATGTCAGCCTTGTGGAGAAGCTCAGGGTGTTTTGTCACTCACTTTTTATCGTGGGGAAGACTTTATAACCAAAGAAACAGTTCCACTCCTCTCCCACATGAGTCTGTCTGCAGCTCTCTGGCACCAAACCGCCCCAGTACCTGCAAAGTATCACCACTTAATAAAATCTGTACTACTTATGAACCTTCCTCCCTAACTTCTTAAGACCAGCTTTCTTCTATCCACCTGTCCTACCTGATGCCTCTCTTTATGGCCTCAGTGGGGGCACAGCTGATGGTGTCCATGCAGTCTGTGAATTTGTACTGTTTGTTGTCCAGGAACCAGCCGGAGTCGGCCAGGCCCCGGACCTGCACTCCTCCGTGGCCCTGCGACTCCAGCTGATCTGCAACGTGGTCCACGTTCAGCAGGACGCCGGTACCGCCCGCACTGGTGACAGGAAGAGTGGGATCAGAGGGTGCTACTGAACGATTGTCTTTGGTGAAACACACACACACACATGGTGAACTGACCTGCTTCCTGCCAGAAGTAGAACTTTGGCGTTGTCCAGACCTTTCGTCAGCAGCTCATTCACCACCTCCTTAATGATCAGAGAGCCCATGAACGCATAATCACCTGAGAACAAAGATGTTTTTGATTTATTAACATAGAGCCACACTTGACTACTAACTCTACAGCAGTATTATACAGCTGCTGAAAACTTTGGGTAAAGAGACACTTTACATTTTAAAGGTTTATTAATTAAAAAGGGTATATTTAAAAAGGTATCATGTTTTAAGGTTTTTATTAAGGTTTTTTATGTGCTTAGTTTACAGGGTTGTTAATGCATTATTAATCCAAAGTGGTACCTGACTGATTACATTAAATTAAACTCCACTAGCAGAAGTGGAATGTAAATAAATACTTTAACTTAAGTACTGTACTTATGTACACTTTTGAGATACTTGTACTTTACTTGAGTATTTCCATTTTATGCTACTTTATACTTCTAATCCACTACACCTCAGAGGGAAATATTGTACTTTTTACTCCACTACATTCATTTAAAACTTATAATTAGATACTACTTACTTTTTACATTAAAAAAGTATATACGCTTATTTGATATGATGCAGCGCTACTAGGATCTCAGCCAGGGAAACTCCTACAGCTTCTTAACTGACGGTATATTGTTGTAACTATTTAAATTATTTTATCTTGTTTATATCTTAAGTTCTGGATCATAATTAATTGTATCATGTT
>CAKAOI010045242.1:25215-58718 GCA_916701655.1 Sebastiscus albofasciatus
TAGTACCTGCATGAGAATGCCAAAACAAATCACAGTGAATGTGTCACGCATGCACATACACACATACAGATGCATGCATACACAACGCAAGCTCCACTGCAGGGATGTTACTGTTAATCTTCCTTACAATTTGACACTGATCACTAAAAAGCATCTCTGAAGGAGCCATTTTAGTGGCTTTCACAGCTCACAACCATTATTTAAGGAGGACCTATAATACTTATTTTTACGTGCATATTGTATTTGGGGTTTTTACTCGGACATGTTTACATGCTTTAATGTTCAAAAAACGCTTGGCTGTGCTGCAGCACCTCTTTTCAACCTCTTCGGACTCTGCTCCTGCTCTGCTCTAACTAGCTTTGTTTGTTTGTTTGTTTGAGGGCGTGCGAAACTATCCGTTATGCAAATGTGTTACTTGGTGACATCACCACGTTTCAAAAGAAAAGGTGGGACTTCAAGCGAGGAGTTTCAGGCAGTTCAGGAGCAGTGTTTCTGTGGGGGAGAGTAACTCCCTTTGGCGTGGACTTTGGGCTTTGTAACTTTGCAGAACTTTTACATGCACAAAAACACTAAAGGAAAAAGCACAAAAGCATAATAGGTCCCCTTTAAAGAAGAAAAGAAAAACATGAGTAGAGGAAACTCATCGAGCTGTTGGCAGCCCACACACTCACAGGGGCTTGACAGCTTGGGTGGCATATGGAAAGGTCCCCCTTATTCACACTTTCACAGTGTTTCATTTTATTATACTCATTTTATTGACTCAGTCCTGTTTCTCTACTCTGCCAGATTTACTTCAGGAACTCAGCTCTCTAGGGTGATGTGTTTTTTTGTTCCATTTACTGTTTAGCAATGTAGTTCATCTGTCTGATATTCATACAAAGCATTTCTTCGTTCAGCCTTTTCAGGAAATTCACTTCATTTTCTACTTTTGACAATATTAACAGTTTAGCTTCCAGCTTTTCTAGCAATGTATTTCAGCTCTTAGCTTCTTTAGGTAATGCAGTTCAGCTTCCAACTCTGCTAGTTTCACATTTAAACTTGCAGATTTATCACCAGTGCAATGCAATGCATTTGGGCTTTAACATTCTTTTCAGGCAATTCATTTCACATTTCTATATTTTCAGTAATGCTTTCAAATTGATTTTAGCTTTCAACATTCACACACATTTTCTGCAGGAAAGGTATTTTCTAGTGTTAATTGGACTTGCAATGTAAAGCATATAAATAATGCCTTGCTTTTCCAACAGTTTTCTAAAATGATTAGGTTCTCAGTATGTATTTTTAAAAGTAATGTTGAACAGCTCCAGGCTGTTACTTTTACTCTAGCTGCACCACCTCACCTGTTAATGATGCAGGAGTCATGAGACAGCATTCATGCACATGAGATTCCTTTAGTTTGTAACATCAAAAGTACAAAAGAGATTTATCCCACATATATGCAATAAATCTTTCTGCCACTTTTCAGATCTTTCATACTGAATCTCTTCCTCTAATCAGAAAAAGTAGTACCATTGACTGTGGGATGACTGGCATAACACTTGGGGCTCTATGGGAACATGATGCCTCCTATCCATCCCCTACCTTTTTTTTGTGTGCATTTCTTTTATTTTTGTTACTAAAACTGAGATCTTGCAGTGATCTGTTGGGGGCACAGCAGTTGGGGCATGTGAGTCATTCCTTCTGAAGATAAACTTGTTTATTTTGAGGTAGTTGCCTTTCACTTGGACAGTAGCTGCTGAGAATGACAGCCTATAAATCAGGCACAAATCAGCCAAAGCTGCTGTCTAACATGGACACATTAGTGGGTACAATGAGATGAGTTTTAGTCTCTAAATAACCAAGACTGTCCAAGTCCATCTGATGGATTTATATGCAAGTCCTGAGGATGGATTCATACAAGTCTTTTGTCTGTTTTTTTTTTTTTTGTTTTTTTTTCTTTTTAAGAAATACTATTTCTTAGAAAGAAAAAAACAGACACCTGTTATTGCAAAAACTATTATTGGTTGTAATCTATCTTTATCAGTCTAGTTTTAAACTGTAGATATCGGACTCAACAATTTAAATAAAATCATCCTTGTAGGGGTAGAAAGCATTTGCCTCTCTGTTGCACATCGTGTATAGTGCATTGTATTGTATCGTGTATAGTGCATTGTATCGTATCGTGTATAGTGCATTGTATCGTATCGTGTATAGTGCATTGTATTGTATCATGTATAGTGCATTGTATTGTATCGTGTATAGTGCATTGTATCGTGTATAGTGCTCAGCTGCCTTCTCTCTGATCATGGTCCTTTGATCCATTCTGGTCCCATCCGTAGTGACAAGAGACTGAAGGGTTATGCAGGGAACTAAACCACCACAGGAACACAAATTGGATGTTTTGGTGAAGCAGAGCGCAACTTGGCCTCTGCGCCTTCGTGGCTTTAACCAACACAAGTCTCTCCAAAATGACGACATGTGTGCCATGTTTCTGAGTTCTTAAGTTCAGATGCACTCACTCACCCTGCTGCTGACCCGTCATTGCAAGTCACAGATGCGTTCTGTAGAAAGTGCAGCTTCATGTCTTGATCCAGCTTCTGCGCGGAGCACGGGTACAGAGACTGCGCCAAGTTCTTGATCTGGACCATGAAGTTGTCCATGTTGCCTTCCACGGCTGTAAAGTCTAACGGGAAGCTCTCTGCTCCTTCCACCCGAGGCTCCCTCTGAGGCTGCTCCGGAGGCTGCTGCTGCTGCACCCGCCGACTCTGCGCCCGACCACCGGTAACTCTCCTCGCCTCCACCGGAGCGCTCATGTGGATGAAGAGCAGCAACACACAGGAGCGCACCGCGGACATACCGGCCCGGCTGCTCACCACACCGCGGCCCTGCATGGTTAATTATTATTATTAGTGGGAAACGTCTCTCAAACGTGCGCAAGGGACTCCAATAATAAAACACAGCATATCCTAAGAGTCGTTGGAAAAGCGCAAAGTTCTTTGGAGACGCGCGGGGACCTGTTGGAAGTTGTCGCTGGTGAAAGGTGCGCAGAATGAAGGCAGGTCGTAGTTCTCCATTGTGCCTCGAGAGATGGAGGGAGATGGGTTCAAATTCAACCTCTATATTGCACGTGCGCTCCCCACATCTTTTTAATCCTAGGAGCCAATAGACGCGTCATTACGCGCGTGGATGAAGTCCCTCTGGATGCAGCCGTTCTACCCAGTTCCACTGGAGACCCGCTGTCTCCTGGTCCACATCCTCGTGAGCTGCGGACCAAGTGGAACTTTATTTGAAGTCCCCCTCCTCCTCATCCTCCATCCTCCTCCTCCTCCTTCTCACTCCCGCGAGCCAATCGTTATTATCGTTGGCTGATGTCTCACACCAAGGGAGCGCGCGTATGCCGGTTCCCTCTCTGGTCTCTTTGATGTCGTGTCATCCTATGACCACTCAGCCTTTGAAGCTGCTTTGATTGAATGTGGTGTGTGAGGGAGAATCGCAGTCGGACAGGCTGCAGAGGGCCACACCGTGCTGCCTCCAACACAAACAAGTTCTCCTCGTGTCTGTGGCTGATGGAGATAATGATCTGACAGAGAGGAGTCAGCTCTTAATCTCTTATTCACACATCCTCTGTCCTGGACATTTTGTCCACATGCATATCCTCTTACTCTTTTGACTTACTCTATCAACCCCTGGTGTATTGTAAAGAGGACATCCTATAGGCTTTCCAGTGATATGGAATGTGTTTTTTTAATCAAGTTGAATGTATTCTTGGTTTAATATCACTCTACAGCCATAATCTGTTCATTTTTTTTAGTCTTTTCACACTGAAATGGTCCTGTGGTCCACTACAGTGGACATGCTGTAAAATAAAAAATAAAGTTGAAAAAGCCTAAATTGTAAGATTTTCTTTTAACCCTTAATAGGAAGGAAATCAAACAAAAAAAGTAACTGGAAGACTTTTTTTACTCGGTTCCCAGGAGGATATTGCCGTGTGTATATTGCCAGTATCAGCATTCTCCTAATCATATTTATTTATTCATTATTTCTTTAAGCATGTTATACTGTGTCAGTCATAATCACCTGGGGTTTTATTGTTATATTATTATTCTTGGGCTGGGCATCTTCTATAGAAGGCCTCTATAATACTCCAATAATATTCCAACTGAAACATTATAGGGTTAATGTGGTGTGTTTGTATATTTACCCCATACTACTTGCTTCACTTATTTTGTATTATTTGTAGTATTGCTCTATATTATATTAAATCAATTATATGTATTATAGGATGCTTATAGCCTGGATCAACAGCAGCCAGCCAGACAGGCAGGTACACATGCAGCTCTGAGGTGTGTGAGCTCTTCATTCAGGTTTTAGGAGCAGTGTCCCAGTCAGGGTGCTCTTACATATTATACATCAGGATAAAGAAACTAGGGCTGTCAATTGATTAAAATATTTAATCGCGATTAATCACATGATTGTCCATATAGTTAATCGCAAATTAATCACACATTTTTTATCAGTTCAAAATGTACCTTAAAGGGAGATTTGTCAAGTATTTATTACTCTTATAAACATGAGAGTGGACAAATATGCTGCTTTAATGCAAATGTATGTATATATTTGTTATCGAAAATCAATTAACAACACAAAACAATAACAATTATTGTCCAGAAACCCTCACAGGTACTGCATTTAGCATAAAATAGCATAAAAATATTCTCAAATCATAACATGGCAAACTGCAGCCCAACAGGCAACAACAGCTGTCAGTGTGTCAGTGTGCTGACTTGACTATGACTTGCCCCAAACTGCATGTGATTATCATAAAGTGGGCATGTCTGTAAAGGGGAGACTCGTGGGTACCCATAGAATCCATTTACATTCATATATCTTGAGGTCAGAGGTCAAGGGACCCCTTTGAAAATCGCCGTGCCAGTTTTTCCTCACCAAAACCTCGCGCTAACTTTGACAGCCCTAACAAAACACATTCTGAATGTCCATAGTGAATAAAAGATAGGAGATATTGGGTTTGGGTCCTATCCCAAGAAAGTTAGAAGGTTTTTGATTTAAAACTATGCGTTTTTGTACCATTTTGAACCATTATTATTAGGTTACTATAGGCTAGATCACAACCTTTGTCTGAACATAACATTTTTCTGGATATGTTTGGAAATGTGCCCACAGCTGTTTGTTAAAAAATGTCTAGGTTCTCAGTTTTTTTTATTTCATCCTCTTCGAAAGCACTTTAAAAAACTCTGTTTCTTTGAAATCCATCCTAAATCTAACATGCCATTTACTAATTAAATTTATACATTTTTTAAATCTCTTCTTTTACTCACTTGAAACTTTTAAAATCAGTATTTAAAACCAGACCCAGCATCCATCTGGACATTCAGCAACATGCTGCCATTACATTTTTGTTTTCTGACTTTTTTGGGGGTTTTACAAGAGAGGACATCCTGTTTTTAACAAGTGCATTTGTTGCCATTCATTAATCAGTGATTAAAGACTTTTTTGGTAAAAAATGCTGCGTAAAGACACAGATGCCTTTGTGTGCTTTTGCACTCCATCCAGGCCGTTTTGAAGTTTCTTGCCTGCTGAGTGAGGAAGGAAACAGATTGTTTGTTTGTTTACTCAGACGGTGGCAATTTCCCCCCCAGAACTGAGAGCTGTATTCACCTCTCTCCCTCTCTCTCTATCCCAGGTGGACTCTGACTCTAAACTGAAGTGGTCAGTCAGTCAGTCAGTTAGTAGTGTGTCCTCTGAAGCTCTGGCCTCACACCTCTCCATCTGTTGGTACCATGTGTTGTGTTATTCCAGCTTTGATCCAATTTGATTCATGCTGAGAGAAAATGGCCTTGACTCTCTGTATGTCGGTGCAGGTCGTCTGTCAAACTGCATATGGTATGTATACTGTAATATGAAGTCGTCCATATGGGGAACAGATTGGATGTTTTGTTGGCAGTGTACAGACAGGATCTGTGTCTCTATGAGGGTCAGTGCAGTTAACGTAGGCTTGTTCAGCCAGATTGATGGTCTAGATGCTGGTTGGTTGTGTTGTGTTTTGTTATTATGTTTTTTAATAGGTTGTAGGCTACTAAAGGTCAGGACAAGAAGAATGATCTTCATATTGTTTTGTATACAAATTGTGAGCTTTTATTTTGTATTTAAATCTGCAGTATAGGCAGAAATGTTTTGGCATCATTTGGCAAAAATTCTGTAATAACCTTTCAACATATTGTAATTCAAGTGTTCTAAGAGAAAACTATAGGAGCACCAGAGGATGGAGTGGTACATGACTTTTTTCGGATTCCCTGTCTCATGCACTACTGTCAGGATATAGTGACCGTTTCATAAAAATAACTTTTTTTTAGATAATATTTGATTCATTTCCACTCACTGCTGCTTTAGGTAAAAGTAGAAAGAAAAAAGTAAAGTAAAAATCCTACATTCAAAATGTTACCTAAGTAAAAGTTTAGAAATCTAAGCAAAATTTCTGACTCAAAGATGATTCTTTTCTAAATAAAATTAAAAATTATTCCAGTGATGTTCATAGGCAGTCATATTTATGAAACCAACTCTGCTTTTCCTAAATGAAATAGTGAAAGCAAGAAATACTGTAGATAGATCATAGTCATGAAATAAGCATAATTGTTGGGTTTTTCAGTCTAACATAGTTTCTATAAAAACAGATATGTGGATTGCTATAAATAACCATTACATTGTTTCATACTCAAAAAGAAAAAACATATATGATTTTTTAATAGTAGTACCACAAACAAAATTGAATTCATTCACCTAGAAATATCTTTGTGTAATTTGGGTGGTGAACTGAACCATAGAAATATTCTCGATAAATAAATAAATAGGTCATTAAATGTAGAAAAATGATAGAAAAAAATGAATGTAGCATTAATTAATTGATAGAATGTGACATAAATTGATACTTCTGTTTTAATTTGCTTCTTTATTTATTTGTCTTTGTATTAATTCCCTTATTTATTTACTCTTCTGTTTAATTTCCCCTTTTATTTATTTATGTATTATTTATTTTTAGTAATTTTTAAATGTATTTATTAATTGTTGTATGTATTTTTAATTAATTAGTTAAATTTATATATTTATTTATTTATGCACGATTTTCCCTTTGCATTTCACCCCTTATTTATTTCCCTAAACGTATTAATTTCCATATTCTTTTCTTTATATATTTCTTTACGCATTTCTTTTTATCTTCTTTTTATTTTATCAATTAATTAATGGCTACATTTATTTTGAATATTATTTTTGCTACATTTAATGACATATTTATTTATTGATCGCGTCATTAATTTATTGATTGATTGATTGATTTTTGATCTTGTAAGGTTCCATAATGAGAACTGAACCTTTCTGTCTTGCCGGTAATGTTTCAATAAAGTTTATTCAAATAAACACCGTGACGTCAGGACACACAATGGCAGCCAGTGGTACAGCTGTGACGGTTCTGACTCCTAATGGGAGAAGACAAGCGGTTAAAGTGTCTCCAAACACACCGCTATTACAGGTAACGTGTGTATTGAAGACATGTAATGTTTTCTGACATGGAAGGTTTGTTTCAGTCTGTTTCTTTGTTTCCAAACCTCAGCAAACTATCCTCCTCCAGTTAGCTTGTTATGCTAACAGCAGCTAGCCAGTGACAGATCAGTTTCTGTGTTCTGGAGGATGGATAAGTAAAGGTTTTTGCTTATTAGGTGGCAACTGTCTTACTCAGTTCATTTTTGTCATCTTCAGGTGCTGGAGGATGTCTGCAAAAAGCATGGATTTAACCCCGACGACCACGGTTTGAAGTGAGTATCAGCTGCTAGCTGTCACAGTGGGGACATCTAAGCTACATTATTGTGAACAATAGCTTTAAACACATGGCCTGAAGCCCTGAGCCCAGACCTCATCTAAATACACCTCCACACGTAATTAAGTCATGTGTACGAATTCAGGTTTAGTGTGTTGTGTGTGAGATGTAAAGTGTGAGAAGTTAACAGTAGTGAACAGGACTGTGTGACTTGACATGACTGCAGATATTTAACCAGTTGTCAGATTGCTATTGTAAGCAGCAGGGGCCTGTCTCAACTTATTTAAGACAAGATAAGACAAAATAAGATAAGATAAGATGAACCTTTATTAATCCCTGGAGGGAAATTCAGGTGTCAAAGCAGCAACATCAGCAAACAGAGTGAAACACAGGAGAGGTAAAGGTATCCAAAAATATAAAAACAATAATGGAGATATAAAAGATACAGAGTGAATGGGTGAACATGGTGTATACGGTCCGTCAATAAATAAATGTAGTATGTGCAATAAATAAATGTAATATGTACATATGTGCAGTCTATAAAGTGGTATATATAGGATATATAGTGTAAAGTGCGCCAGTGGTTAGAGTCCAAGATGGTTGCAGATAGTGCATGTTTAAAGTTGTTAAAGTGATCATAGTTCTCATATGGGGGTCGGCCTTGGTTGTGGAGCCTGATGGCTACCAGCATGAAGGACTGACCCAGGCGCTTTGTGTTGTGCCGAGGGGGGATGAATCTGTGGCTGAAGGTGCTCCATATCTTGACTAGCTCATCATGAAGGGGGTGGGAGGGGTTATCCAGGATAGGATCCAGCTTCCTCCTCATCCTCCCCTCTGCCACCACCTCTAGATCGTCCAGGAGGGTTAGTTTAGGGGAGTTATTCAACCGTAGGTTTGAATTAAAGCACTGAATTTTATCTATTGGTAAGAAAAACAAATGGAATATTGTTTTTACATTAAGTGTAATTATATTGGGACTATCACACAAGCATATGTAATTTCACAGGTGAGATAAAACCCTGGATTTAATCTATATGAGGTTGCCTTCAGTTTAACAACAGAAAAATCAAGGTGACAATTGATATAATTTACTGTCAGGGACAAAAAAACAAAATCCTTGTGTCTTATTTGTAATGACAGGAGAACTCTAGAGGAGAGATAAATAACAAATCAGTACATTTATATCTATGTATTTATTTGTTACATTTAATTTTACTAAGTTCGGAAAGCGATGTTTAAGTCAAGCCTGATGTAGTCTTACACATAAAAGACTGATCCCAGTCACTTCCACACAGTGAGGCATAGAGCTTATTAATTAACCACTGGTATCGGATCAGTAATCGGTATCAACCGATACCTGAAGCCCAGTTATCGGTATTGATGTCGGGACTGAGAAAGTTGGATTGGTGTGTCCCTGATTTGATTGTCCCATCACGCTCACTAGCCTCTCCGCTGTCATCAACTCTTGACAGGTTTCAGAGGACTGCTGTTGACCTCACGCTGCAATGGAGATTTGCCAACCTGCCCAACAATGCGAAACTGGAAATGGTGACAAGTACAAGGAAACAGGCTGTAGCTGACAGCCAGGTTAGTTCAAACAAAGTGGTGTGTGTGTGTGTGTGTGTGTGTGTGTGTGTGTGTGTGTGTGTGTGTGTGTGTGTGTGTGTGTGTGTGTGTGTGTGTGTGTGTGTGTGTGTGTGTGTGTGTGTGTGTGTGTGTGTGTGTGTGTGTGTGTGTGGCTTTCATGGTCTAGATGATTGACTGAGAATTCCTCGTCAGTACATATCCCAAATTCACATGATTGTATATACATATACGCATGGGTTCCGCTGATGTCCTTTCGTTATTCACATGTTGATGATTTTTTTGTTTTTTGAGAACATAAACATAAAATTTATATTATTAAAATTACTATTTATATGATTGTAAATTTCACTCAGGTAGAAAAGTCAAATACCATGACATGATAATTCAAGTCTGTGAACTCTACTGGGACGATGAAGAGCGTTCTCCCAAAAGAGATTCCCTCATTTGGTGTTGTGATAATAATACAAATAATAATAATTTTATTTATATAGCACCTTTCAAAACAAGGTTACAAAGTGCTTTACAATAAAAGCATGATAAAAATAATTAACACCCAGAACTTAAAATGACTGTTTGTAACTTCTTACTCGTATAAATCAATCAGGGTTGGTTTCCCATGCGGGCTCGTGTGTGGCTACGCTGTTCAGACAAGACTCCAACACAAACTACACGGAAACACCAAACCAACAAAGTTATATCTAGTGAAGCCCGTCTTGCAAAACAGTGTTGGCCGAGGTCGGAGGACGCGGGGGAGACCGTAGCTTTGGTCTCCAGGGCCGGAGTCTCTGCTCCTCTGCCTGCCGCTCGTTCTCACTTGCTCAGCTCGCTCCACTCTCACGTGCATGTGCGCACACTCCACACTGCAGAAGAGTTAGTTTAGCTCTGAGACTATCTAGTGAATGTACAGTGGATGTTTGTGCAGAAATAAATGCTGCAGCTCCTCCAGACCAACAGAGGTTTCCCGTGTCTTGTGAAGTGACGGGGCTCTGCAGCGAGTAACGTTATCGTCTCCGACCAAAACTCCGGTGACTCCCGTTCCCTCCGGCCGTGGTTGGGAGGCTGAGGCAGGAAAAGCCAACACTAGGATCAGCAGTGATTCATGGAGAGACCTTCGTCTGGTCAGCTAACATTACTGCCAAGCAGCTGAAATATAGAGCGATATTGTGGTTTTAGCTGACGTGTGTCGCCTCACTGTTTTGAGCGATGCTCGTTCATGTCTATGGAGAGCGAGCACAAGCGCGAGCAACAGGACGCTGACTTTCTTTGACTTAACGACCACAGGTGTCACTGTTAACAAGCAATTTGTGATTCTTACATAGAGTCCCTTTTAAAATCTAAACGAAATAAAATCATATAAATACAAAACAAAAGCATATAAATAGTTATAACAGTGCACCATCAGTTAAGAAAAAGCCATAATATAAAAGTGAGTCTTCAGAAGAGATTTAAAGGAAGATACTGAGTTTGCCTGCCTGAGTTCCTTAGGTAGGGAATTCCACCGCTGAGGGGCCCGGACGGCAAAAGCCCGGTGGGTCACCTTTGTTGACAAGTTTGGATTTTGGAACTGTTAGTAGGGCCCTGCCAGAGGATCTCAAACATCGATCAGGCTCATAGGGAGTCAGCAAATCACTGATATAGGCAGGAACCAGATCATTTAAGGCTTTAAAAACAAGCAGTACAATCTTAAAATCAATTCTAAAACTCACAGATAACCAGTGAAGGGCAGCAACGATCAGTGTGATGTGGTCACTTCTCTTGGTACGAGTTAAAAGCCTGGCAGCAGCGTTTTGTATTAACTGCAGTCTTTGGATGTTCCACCTGCTGATACCAGAATAAAGTGCATTGCAATAATCGAGTCTGGAGGAGAGCACTGTTGGCCAAAATCTCCTATGGGTGTTAAGTTGGTTTGAGATCTGGTTGCATATGATTCACATCATTTTCATCAAAGCACTCATTGACCCCTCTTGTTCTGTATGGAAGCATTCATTTGATTTTTCCACTCATTTATTCAGGTTTTTCCTTTTAATTTGTCACTCCTCTCTATATCGCATCGTATGTTGATTAGGCTGCAGGGTTTCACAATACATGTACATAAATGTAAGAAAATATAGTGCTACTACTAGTGTATCAGTATTGTATCACATGACCATATAAAGATATTTATTATTCATGATCCCACCCATAATTATTTTAGGGAAAAAATGATGGAGTAGCCTTATATTGCAATGTCACTATTGGTTTGGTATTTCTGTCAGCTGTATATGATGTGGGTTTTTTATTGTCGGTACCTGGAAATTCCTAAATTCTGCGTCTGTGTTCCTGCGTTCACTCTGATCTGATCTGTATCCAGAAAAACACTTTGTTGTAGCTGAGCTGTAGTTTCCTATGACATCATGGCATCATAATCTGAGCAGTAAAATCACGGCTGGGTTTGATCTGTTGTTCTTGTTCATTTGATGGATGGTTGACTGTTGATACCTCACAGATTTTATATAGTCACACACACTCACTAGTTGTACCACACACACAGACACACACACACACACACACACATAGACAGACAGACACACGCCAGCTCTCCTAACATTTTCCTCAGCCAAACTGGTTTTGGACAGAGAGTTTCGTGTCTGGCCGTTTACAGCCAAAGAGCTCTTTTCATCTCTGCCGGCGTGCCGATGCACAGCGAGCTTTCTGTGCTGGACAACACGGTTGTTGAGTAAACATAAACAACTTGTAGAAAGAACAGCAGAGACTCACGCCGTTGCCTGGTGTTACTCATTTCCAGACTGAGCTTAGCCCACATGTGCAGCTTAATCAAGTTAGATTATCAAAGAATTTTCTTCCTGCGAAATGGCTCAACTCTGTAGAGCCAAGAACTTACTAATGGCCACCTAGAGAGATTTTGATACTTAATATAGTGAGTTTGCTTCCTGCATTTACTTTTTGTAACACTTTCCTGCAACATGAGAGGTTAAAGGTATAATATTCAACAGTTTCCTAAAAAACAATGTGTGGACTGATACAAAACTAATCCCTTTCTATCATCACTTATGACCCACTCGAAGTGTGTGGCGGTGTCTGCTACTACAAGCACCCTGCCTTCTTATTTTGCTGTGTTCGGGACTATTCTGGGCGTCTGCAAACATCCTTTGGGCCCCACATGGAGGTGTAACCCCCAGCCAATAACACCACGTAGGGTGTGCAGCCCGGGTCAAATATTGCTGCTTTTTCTCGCTCCTCGACGTCTGATACAGAGACACAAGTCCCCCTATAGCTCTGTCAGGTTCAAAGCGGACGTATTTGACAGATGAGAACCAGTTTGATGCATTGCTGTGAGTTCCCCTGTTCCTCTGTCATCTCCTTTACAGCCTTTAAATTCATCTCACAGCCACCTATAGTATCTGCATACTGTATGTACTATGAGGTTAGACTCCCAGCTCAAGAGATGTGTAGACCTGTTTTTGATTCCTTAATCGTTGAGGCTGGTTAATGTGTAAAGTGTGTTTGTGCGCCTTGACATCCGTTTAAACTACAGTTGTCTGTGTGTGTGTAACTGTGGTTTCATATCCCTCAGGTGCGGATTGCACTACAGATGGAGGACGGCTCTCGGCTCCAGGGTTCCTTCTCCTCTGGACAGAGTCTGTGGGAACTGCTCACACATTTTCCCCAGATCAGGTGTGTGTATGAGCATGTGCAAAGTTTGTGTGTGTGTGTGTGTGTGTGTGTGTGTGTGTGTGTGTGTGTGTGTGTGTGTGTGTGTGTGTGTGTGTGTGTGTGTGTGTGTGTGTGTGTGTGCTGATGTACATCTATCTTTGTGAGGACCAAACTGAGAACCAATTTGAGGACATTTTTGGAAGGGTTCTCTGGGTACCCACGAGTCTCCCCTTTACAGACATACCCACTTTATGATAATCACATGCAGTTTCGGGGCAAGTCATAGTCAAGTCAGCACACTGACACACTGACAGCTGTTGCTGCCTGTTGGGCTGCAGTTTGCCATGTTATGATTTGAGTATATATTTTTATGCTAAATGCAGAACTTGTGAGGGTTTCTGGACAATATTTGTCATTGTTTTGTGTTGTTAATTGATTTACAGTAATGAATATATACATACATTCGCATCAAGCAGCATATTTACCCACTCCCATGTTAATAAGAGTATTAAATACTTGACAAATCTCCCTTTTAAGGTACATTTTGAACAGATAAAAAATGTGCGATTAATTTATGATTAATCGCGATTAAATATTTTAATCAATTGACAACCCTAGTTTTTTCATACATTTGTCATATTGTATATATTAATATTGCACAGCCCTAGTAAGTTGCTAGAGATGGTCCTCACAAGAATGGACGTCTAACATGTTTGTGTTTGCCTTCACCTTCCAGTAAAGGTGATCATTGTGTAGGAATGAACTGCAGGCCAGCACTGTTTTAGATAACATCCCTTCTTCTCACCACTACTCTACTGAAGGTTAAACTTTCCCACACATCACCGCCACTCACTCAAACACACACACACACACACACATGCAGCTGTTACTCAGTAGTTCCAGCTGTGCGGTCCCAGGTGCTCGTGCATTCGTCCAGCCCTCATCTCATCTCTATTAAATGACATCACTCCATATCCTGATCCTTTTTTCCAGGGAAGTTACGCTTCCATGAAATGAATATTAGCTCCGCTTCAGCGTAAAAGCTCTGTGAATGTTGTGGAGCAGAGGGGAAAGCGTTTCAGATCTAAGGAGAACAATAGTAAAACATTTATGGTTCAATTAGTTTCTACACGGGATCGTGCACACATGGTTTACACATGCAGACAACGTGCCACTGCATCGCATGATGTTTCATTGTGAAATCACAGGGCTGATTTCCCTGGACAAGAGAAAGTCACTTCTGTGTTTAGTTCTGTTCTATCTCTGTTAAAGCAAATCAGTCGCCCATAATTTGAATCTGTTTTTCTTGTCGTCGCCACCTGATTCCAGTGGGTCAGAGCTGTCGGAGTCAGAATCCACCCCTGTGTGTGTTTACATGAGAGATGAGGTATGCGGTGTTCCTTTAACTCTCCATTTTTCAAGAAAATAAAGTGACTTTTATGCTTACTAAGCTCTGTGTGTGTGCAGGTGAGTGGTGAAGAAGCACTCAAGAAGGCCACTCTGAAGTCTCTGGGTCTTACAGGAGGAAATGCCATTGTCAGGTAGGCTGCTCGTGTGCAAACGGCATACTGCGACCATGCAAACTTGAGACTTTATGATAAAGCTGTTGTTTATTTGTTTAAGGTTTTTACTCAAAAAGAATAAAGCACAGGGAGAGGAAGACTGCGGAGAAGCCACTGAAACAGCTGCTATTCCAACCACACCTGTTGCCAAGGAAACCACAGCTAGCCCATCACCTCAGCCCGATCCTGCTCCGTCACATCCGGAGACGTCAAAAACAGTGGTGCCAATTAAAAACTGTCAGCCAATCGAAGCCCAACCTGCTCCAACTCCCGCACCAACTCCCGCACCAACTCCCGCACCAACTCCCGCACCAACTCCCGCACCAACTCCCGCACCTGCCACAAGCAGCACACTTCCTGTTCAAAAGAAGGAGGTTCCAGACTCCCAGGATGCAGTTCGGCCAAAGATTACTCCCGTCGAGAGAGGAACGCCAGAGGAGGATAGCGAGGAAGCAGGGCCATCAGGACTGAACTCTCACCCGTCTTCCTCCTCCTCCTCATCCTTCTCCGCTCCCTCGGCTCCTTTCATTCCCTTCTCTGGAGGCGGTCAGCGCCTTGGGGGTCCCCGGGGAGGCACAGCAGGACGCTCACTATCTTCATCCTCTTCATCCACATCTCTGACAGCAGTAGCAGAATCACCTAAAGCCAAGAAAGCAAAATCCAGCCACAGTTCTAGTGCCAAGGTGAGCCATAGCTCTACAAGAAATACAAACAAAGAAAGTCCTGATATCTTATTTTAGGATTATTAAATCTTTTTTCTTCTCCAAGATAAATAATCATAAACACAGTTTGCATTTTGAGATTATTGTTTTTTATGGAAAACAATCTCAGTTCATTCATCAGTTTTCCCAGTTATCATGAAATTGTTTCAATTTTCTGAGCACTTTAAGGAGTTCTTGTCCAAGATGGCTTAAAAGTGATGATATGATTGAGAGCTACAGAACAGCTGTTCTGCTAAATTGGCCCATTTCAAAACTACAGAACACTGCACATATGTTTTTCTTTTTTTTTTTACCATTGATTTTGTTGGTGTGATCCTCTGTGTGCTTTAAAGCCTTCTAGTAAAGAAGCAGAAGAGTTCATGTCTTGTTAACTCCAAAATTTAAAAGACAATCTAGTTATAAGCACCTTCATCCTGAATTTCTGGAATTTCATTGCTTACAGTTTGGAGAAGCAGAGAGGAGTTACCGCACAGGAGCAAAGCGATGTACTGCTGTGGACGGGGCCGGCAGCAAAACCTATTTTAGCCACCTAAAAGAAAGGCCCACCTAAACAAATTGATATCCGTTTAAGTTTACACTGTATTTTGCATATTTTCACCGGTTTACCTTGCCGTGAGAAGGTATGTGAGCTATACAGTCTGTGTTTCTGCCCGGGAACTGAACCCGTTATCTATGCTCTCGCCAAACCAACCACACCCCTTTGGAAAAAACAGTAATTTTACCTCACAGAACACAGGGGTTGTTTGTGCTATTGTGTGACTTTGGTGAATCCGAACCAACCAAAGTCACACAATAACACAAACAAACTAACCGATGGAGACAGTGGTAGACCAGCAACTCCTGTGGTCTGCGAGGTAAAATTACAGATTTTTTCAATGGAGTCTGGTTACTTTGGCGAGAGCATAGACGGATACAACAGCTTCAGTTCCCCGTTGGAAAGGGCTGTCTCAACTAGTGTTTCTAGTGGTCCAATTTTTTATGCCAGCTTCAAGAAGTCGTTTTTGCATACCACATTGGCAGAGTTTTTTATGTGGTACAAGCAAATTACACAACATTGTGCCTTTTCTGTTTCTTTCACAGCGTCAAACCACCGCCAACCAGCCAGATGAGGACATGGATCACGGGGAGGAGTTCTTGGAGGTAAAACAAAAACATTTATTTATGGTCAAAACTTTAAGACATTTTACGTGTTTGTTTCAGTTTATCAGTTTTCTGTGTTGTGTGTGTGTTCCACCTCGAATGAGCCTTGAACACAATAGACCATTTCACAGTAAATAAACGTAAACATTCCAAATGTGTCCCACTTCATTTCCTGTTGTAGTGTACGTGAAAGCTGACAGGAAGTAAACATGGACCCAAGCTGTTGCCTAGAAACTAGCAAGAGTACATTAGATTTGAAAAATGATTGAACCAAAAAACCCAGCCCAGTGTTGCCAACTGTTTTCCAATGAAAGTCGCTAGCAGCACTAGCTCCAAAAGTCCCTAAATCTACAGAGAAAGTTGCCAAGCCGGCAACACTGACAGTCCATTGCTACAGGCCTCCCTCCAAAGCCACTCCCCCAAAATTATCATTATGAACACAAACATCATAATGAACGTAAACAACAAACATGGCTGTCAAGCTAGTAGCTCAGGAAAGACACCAGTGACACGCAATGAGTTCACGGGCAGAGTGCATGCAGGCAGGCAGGTACACAGACAGGTAGTTCGTCCAATCATTACATTCGGGCCGAATGAAATGATTGAACGGGCTTATTATAGTCCTGCGACACCCACAGATACTTGATTTTGACAACAAATTTATCAAAAAATTTATTTGAACAGCACTACCAACCGTACCTTTTAAGGGTTTGATAACAAATGAATTATTTCCTGTTGTATTTCGTACACCGGCACCTGCCTCTTTCACCTCACACAGTATCTTTGCCTCACGTCTCTCCCGCGCCTCCCTGGTGGGGAGATGCGCCTCACAGTTTAAAAAACCTCTGCTTTGGATGACAACATCAGTATGGACATATTTATGTCTACGTCTTTTCACTCACTTACTCTCTATCTGCAGCCAGTAGAAAGGGAGCTTCTCATCTACCACCTGGACTCAATGTCCCGTCACTCTGAGGACCACAGGGATCTGCCCGACGAGTTCTTTGAAGTGACGATGGATGATGTGCGCAAGCGCTTCGCCCAGCTGAAGAGCGAGAGGTGGGAGAAGGAAGTGAATGGAAGCGTGTTGGGTGACTTTGGGTCAGAGGACTGTGTGTGTGATATTTAGTATAAATACCTTGTTGCTGCAGAAACACGTCTGGATCAGATGTGTTTGTAACAGATAATTAGTCAGTTTGGCATTCGGTCCTGCGGTGTTTTGTCGATGTACAACCCTTAATTGCAGAATACCACAGCCGTGATGAAAGGCCATAGGCGGGGAGAATGCCGGACATCACTGCGTGCGTTTTGAAGTTTTTTTTATTTATTATGAGTTTGAAGTTTTTATTTATTTATGAGCGCTTCTTCAAAACAGATGCGGACAAGTTTACTCTGCGCTCTCTGGATGTGGCCGCAGCAGACCACAGCTGCTGAGACATTGTGTGTGTTTGCAAACATGTTCTCATTTATGAGACACCACGCACACTACAAACGCTTCTAAATAAGGCATGGAGCAATTAGTAAACCTGTTTTGTGTAGACGTTTACCCCTCCACTCATCGACCTCACACTCGTCAGGTTGAGACCTCACCGCGTACATCCTTTAATCTCCGTCTACGTTGACTTAGCTGGCTGCCTCATGGCTACGCTACTACTGTGTCAATAACTGCAATTACCAAGGGGGGAATTAAAGCGACCACAGCAATTCGTCTCTGCCTCTGTCACGCACACACGCATACACGGCCACACACGAGTAAGGGGTAGAAGATGAAACTCTGTCTGCTCATCTTTCCCATTGTTGATTCCACAGTGTGTTTTTTAATTCACAGCTCGTTTCATTACAACCGCATCCGTCTTCTTTCTCCCTCGTTCCATCAGGAAGTTAATGGAGGAGGCTCCACTGATGACTAAATCTCTGAGAGAAACACAGATGAAGGAGAAGATGGCAAGATATCCCAAAGTGAGCACATGTGACAGACACGAAATCCTGTTTTTGAATGTGCACGTTTGTATGAAATGTGCGTGAGATTTGAATAACCCGCTGCCACTGTGCGTTTCCAGGTGGTCCTGAGGGTCCAGTTTCCAGACAGACATGTTCTACAAGGCTTCTTCAGGCCCCTGGAGACAGGTGTGTGTGTGTGTGTGTGTATGTGTGTGTGTGGAGAGTGTTCATTTCAGCTGGCTAGCCACAGGTATGGCTGCAATGTTAAAGCTACTTGCGGCTCCCTCACCACATTTATGACTGTAGCCACACCAGAGTGACAGAGAGACAGAAATAATGAGACAGGTCTGTAATTCCAGGGATTAGATCCACCTCAACCCCAACAGCCACACGACAACCAGCAGAACAACAAATCTGAGGGGATTTCCATCTGAAACATGAATTATACTCCACACAGCGACTGATGGAGCTGCAGATAGATCTTTTTGTTCACGCTTAAGTTGATAGGGCCGGCAGTTGCTCAGGCTGTGGGGACTTGGTTTGGGAACCGGAGGGTCACCGGTTCAAGTCCCCGTACAGACTAAGTATGGAGTGCAGACTCGTACTTGGAGACGTGCCAATTCACCTTTGCGGCACTTGCGCGCACTTGGTGCCCTGACCCTGTCAGATGGTTTGAAGGAGAACATCTGAGAAGCTGTCATTGGAAATTGTTTGGAAAAGGGCAGGCACTTTCATATACTTGGTATATTGGATGAACCATCTGTCAATCAAACTAAAACGAAACTACTTACCTTACTTTACAAGTTCAGGGCCGTTCTTTGCTCTTCTTTCAATTAATAAATAATCTCCAGTTCTGATATAACTGGTGCTATTGCAGCATCAATGCTAACCTCTACAGGAGCCACCATTGTTGTTTAGTAGGCTACGAACAGTCGCCTCTCACACTTTGGTCTCACTGGGTCTCACACACCTAAGCCATGCCCGTACCTGCAGTAGCTCCACACAGGATGCTGAATGATCTGTTGTCGGGTGAGCCGGATATTAACGCATTACTCTGAGCATGACGAGATGGATTTTGGTGTGACATTTGATCCAGCGAAGTCTTGCGTAATCTCGTGACATCGCGAGAATCCAGCTGCTGTGCAAGGTTACTGCCGAGGTGCCCGTTCTATGGCTGACTCTCCGAAAATGCATGTGTGTGGTGTGGTATCTAGGAGGGATGTCTGAAAAGACACATTTCAACCACCTTGTGTGTATCTGCCTTGTGTAAAAGTGCCTTGTGTTAATAAAGCTTCTTCTTCTTTTCATGTTCTCATGTTTTGTGCCCAGTTGGTGCCGTGAGGAGTTTTGTTCGGAGTCACTTGGAGGATCCTGAGCTCAGTTTCTACCTGTGTAAGTGTCCTTTTAATGTTCCCACTAATTAATCACAACATCATCAAGCATAAAAATCCACCCCTGTAGCTCTTTTGTGGGAAGGTTCGATCTTGTTATGAAACCTTCTGTGCATTCACACTTGGCCTCAAAACATCAATATAAAGTGAAGCTGATACCGATAATGCCTGACATAAAAAAAACGTTTCTGTGTGGTTGTTTTTGTGACCAAATTAAACTTGTCAGTGCCCTTTAGACAAACTATGTAATGGAGACACTGTTTCTAAATGAACTCAAACTTAGTTTCTCTACTGCTGGTTGTTGTTACTTATCAACCAACATACAAAACTAGTACCAATACCAATCTGTGTAAAGCTCACGTCGGTCGATTTGTCCATCTAGCTGATGCTCTGCACTCATCCAGTAACTGCTGAGACCGAGGAACACAGAGAAATTGCTCCAATGAAGTCCAACAGGGCAAGAAACAGGAGTGGCCAACAATCACACATGTTGTGAACAAGCCGACAGTTTAACCAGATTATCTAAACCACTTTCTCTCTTTCAGCTGAGTTTGGCCAACCTGGAGATTTCTTTAAAACCTGTCCATATCCAAGTTTCTTGCCCCGTCCGACTTCTTTTTAAAGGTGGCACTGCAGTCCCAAATCAAAGTTATCATAACAGCCAGAACTATGAAAATAAGACCCACTCGTCTCATACATTAGATGTAGTTTAATGATTAAAGCCTAATTAAGTTGTAATAGAGTCGCCCAACAGGCCACACAGATCTATCTAGACTTCTGGGTAAGAAAATGTTTAATTCTTTCCACAACGGACTTGCTGTTATTCATAATTTCCTGAAAAGCAGTGACATTCAGCTTTTGTCATGCATCTGTTGATGTGGACATTAGTTTTAGATGATCAAATTTTATAGGAAAAGCTTGCAGTTTAACAAATAGTCTGTCTGCAAACATGGTCTCATTATTCATATATACGACTTTTGTTCGGTTTAACGTTCAGTTTAACGTTCCAGTGTCAGTAACGGTTCAGTGTAGATGTTAGTGATGTGCGCTCTTTCTAACTTCTACCCTTTTTTTGAAAACTTTCTTGCAGTCATCACCCCCCCAAAAACCATCCTGGACGACCCCTCGGCTACTCTGTTTCAGGTAAGATCCCTCAAACTGCCTGCATGGAAGTCTATTATGCAACACTTTCTTGTAACCACAATAATAAACAGACTGATTTGACTCAAACAAACCACATCACAGTCAAACTCCAGAAAACAATAACTACAAAACTCTGACTTCCCATCTTTGAAACTATCTCAACACACACAGACACACACAGACACACACACACACACACACACACACACACACACACACACACACACACACACACACACAGAGACGGACTGACTGTAAAATGTATCGGCTGGTCCCTCTCTCCTCTTCAAAGCCCCACCACATTCCCGTTCTCCCCCTCTCTCTCCTGCTCCTACACTCTCTCACACTTGTTCCCCCCTCTCCACTGTCCTTGACCCCAGCTGGGCTTGATTTTTCCCAGACTGGCACATGGGGTTAATACAGGCTTTGCTTTGATCTTCACACACACACACACACACACACACACACACACACACACACACACACACACACATACACAGAGCAATGGGCAGCCTTGGTGCTTTGTTGCCTCTTGAGTTCAGAGCTACTCAAATAATGAAAACGAAGAAATACAAATGAAAAACAAGGAGTTGTTCATCAGTCCTGTACCTTCGTGGACTTTACTTTTTAGATGCATTATTTTAGATCATTTTAGATGATTTCGTCATCAGTGCCTCCTGTTTTTGTTTCTTCTGACACTTTGACTCAACCGTAAGTAGACTAAAGAAGAAGGGGAGGAAGAGAAAGTCGTTTGAAGTGATGATGAACAAGATTCAGCCCCTCAGAGGGACTGATACACAAGATAACGATCCTCAAAAGCACACTTTGAAATGTGCGTGTGTGTGTGTGTGTGTGTGTGTGTGTGTGTGTGTGAAGCCCTTTTGGTGCCATGATCCCTCCGAATCAAATCTGATGTTCCGATGCAAGTCGCTCGTCTCGCTTTGTTTTTCATCTTTGTGTCCCTTCCTGAACTCTCCATGCCTGTTTATCACTACACGTCCCTCTCCTGTACCCCAACTCCAGCTTTCTCTCTCTCTCTCTCTCTCTTTTCTTCTCGGTCTCCCCCCTCCACCCTCGTCCACCTCCACCACCACCACCACCACCACTACTAGCATCCCTCTCTCCGACCCTCTCTTGTGCCTCACCCCCATGTCTCTATCCATTAGGGACTTAAAAGCGTTAAAGCGCACAAAAACACAATCTTTAATCCCCTTGGTTCCATGTCTCTCACACACACACACACACACACACACACACACACACACACACACACACACACACACACACACACACACACACACACACACACACACTCTGGCTCTGTTTCCGTGTCTATACATCAATCTTTGACACACACACAAGGAATCTTTAATCTTTTTTTGTCATGTCACATAAACATGAATGCACACGCATATGTCTCTTTCTCTCTCTCTATCTCACACACACACACACACACACATCTCACACACACACACACACACACAGACGCACACTTTAATCACTTTGTGTCATGTCAGGAAAGGAATGTTTCCCAACCCAGAAGCCCTTTGATACCAGGCGTCCCCTCCCTCATCTGTCTCTCCCTCTGTCTTCCATCAGGATCCGTTCTGCCTCCCTCCCTCCATTCCTCTCTCATGTTTTTTTACACAGTCTCTCTCTCTCTCTCTCACACACACACACTCACACACACACAGGTCTTGTCCCGTTGCCCTGTCTCATCCCAAGTGGAAGTGGCGCTGCCAGAGGAGCGGGATGGCAGGAATGCCCGTTGTTTCACTGTAACACATTGTTTCCTGCTCACAGAGCTGCGATAATAGCAATTAGGCCAGAGTGTCCCAATTTAGCAACCAGCTAGTGAAGGCGAGGGGGGGCGGGCGGGGGGCAGAAAGAGAAAGGACAGTGTGTGTAAAACGGTTTGTAGTGGAGGGAGAACCCGCCTAATCCCAGTGACAGCCATGCTACCTTCTGTTTTGACAGATTGAGATTTAGATTTATTTCATCGATGGCACTAGAGCTGTAGCTAATGATTATTTTTACCGATTAGACTGTTCACTGCGCCCTGCTTAGTTACTGTATTGTTGCTACACCATTTCATTCTCGCAACGATGCACACATGCAGTTTATAGTGATAACAGTGGCAGATTTACCATCAAAGTTCTCAGTGATTTTTTTTTTTAAGCAATGGGTCCTTGATTTCAGACAGTTAGACAAAAGTTGCTTCTCATCTCTCGCCGGTGACTGTTTATTTTATTTAGGGCTGTCAATCAACTAAAATATTTAATATTTTATCACATGATTGTCCATAGTTAAAGCGGCAGTTGGCAGTATATTTTTGGCATCATTGGGCAAACATTACATAATAACCTTTCAGCATATTGTAATTCAAGTGTTCTGCGAGAAAACTAGACTTCTGCACCTCCTCATGGCTCTGTTTTCAGACTTTAAAATATCTAGCCCATGACGGGAGACTTTGGCCAATCACAGGTCATTTCTGAGAGAGAGCGTTCCTATCGACTGTGCTCCGGCTGGTGGGCGGTGCTTGGTATTTCCTCAACTGTTCTTAACATGGCTGCTGGGTCACAAACGTTCTCATTTTACAGCTAAACAGTACACTACAAAATGTTTCTGAAAACATCTGAGGTGAGAAATAGGCATTACAGTAACAGAATATTGATTCATATTTGATCAGCGGTGCCTAGTTTGACCATTTGGTCGGAGTTTGCGAGTGATTGACAGCCGGCTCTAATAGGCAGCAGATGGACAGCAGACCTCAGATCAGCGCTCACTGCTTGTTTTCCTCCGGTCTGTGAAATCTTGCAGATGCCGTTAGGAGCACCGGAGGGCACAGAGGCACATGATTTCTGTGATATTACCTGTTTCATGTACTACTGTCACAATATAGCATTTTATAAAAATAACTTTTTTTAATCATATTTGCTTCAATCTGCCTACTGTTGCTTTAATCGCAAATTCATCACACATTTTTTATCTGTTCAAAATGTACCTTAACGGGACATTTGTAAAGTCTTTAATACTCTTATCAACATGGGAGTTGGCAAATATGCTTGCTTTATGCAAATGTACATATATATTTATTATTGAAAATCAATTAACAACACAAAACAATGACAGATATTGTCCAGAAACCCTCACAGGTACTGCATTTAGCATAAAAAATATGCTCAAATGATAACTTGGCAAACTCAAGCCAGACAACAGACAACAACAGCTGTCAGTGTGTCAGTGAGCTGACTTGACTATGATTTTCCCCAAAACTGCATGTGATTATCATAAAGTGGGCATATCTGTAAAGGGGAGACTCGTGGGTACCCAGAGAACCCATTTTCATTCACATATCTTGAGGTCAGAGGTCAAGGGACCCCTTTGAAAATGGCCATGACAGTTTTTCCTCACCAAAATTTAGTGTAAGTTTGGAGCGTTATTTAGCCTCCTTCACGACAAGCTAGTGTACCAAGGTCCAATGGGTTCCTTTTCTAGTTTTCTAGTATATGATGCCAGTATCTTCCCTGTGGCTTTAAATTTGAGCCCACTACAACCTAAAAATTGCAAGTTGCGTTAATGCGTTAAAGAAATTAGTGGCGTTAAAATGAACTTTGACAGCCCTAACATATTCTCATTAGTCTTCTTAAGGTAGTTATATGTTTGAGAAATTTCTCATGTTGTTTTTCTTGAGAATAACATTGAGGTTTGTCTCTGCTGTGTGGCCACATGATGGCCAGCAGCTGAAAGTCATTTTACCAGTACATCCTTAATCATCAAAAACAACATGCTCTCCCCTGCTGCTGATGTGTTTCTGTGAACATGCACAGAAGACTGTGTTTATCTTAAGCTGATTTTGTTTGTCTACTTCCTAATCGAGTCACAGACACGTGCCCTGCCTGTCTGTCTGTCTGCGTTTCTACCTCTTAATTGTACGCTTGATAATCGACTGTCTGCAAATGGTCCATTATAACCATTGAGACGTTCACCGGAGAGGAGCGCTGCAGGGGTGAAAGTGTTTTCACTAACCATTTGATTGTTGCTCATTTTGTGGTCTGCTTCAAAGGACCACGGTTACTGGTTCAGATCCCCGAGCAATGAATCATCTTCAAAAATGAACTTGACTCTGGCTTGGATGTGGTGGCAGCACTCGGTTTGCGTGTAGAGGGGAGGCGGTTTTGTTTAGATTTTTTCCATGTTTTTTGCACAGAGATTGATTTGTGTGCCAAACATTTTTGATGGCTTCTGTTCACTTCTCCTCCTCTCCCTCTCCCTCTCCGTCTGCAGGCCGACCTGTTTCCTGGCGCTCTGGTGTACTTCGGCTCTGACGCTAAGACAGGTTTTTGTCTTTTGGTTTCTTTTCTTTTCATATGCTGATTTTGAATTAGATACTGGTGTATTACTGAGGAATGTAATATCACAACAACAATAGTTTACATTGTGTGTGTGTGTGTGTTTCCTCCACAGATTTGTACATGAAGAGGGAACTGGTTGAATCCTCTGTCTCGGCCTTGCAAGCAAATGAGTCCATTGCTAGGTATGTGTTTCACGTGTGTGTTTAAAATGTGTGCCTGGCCGTGCGTGCATTAGTGTTGTGTATATGCACTTGTATCCTGCGGCAACCGGCCCTATTTTCCTGTCACAAAGCTGTCATCATTGGAATCCCTTTGAGGTTCAGCCTAAACAGCAGGTGCCCCCATGCGCCTTCATTTCCTCCACACACGCACACACATAAACATCCACACGCACACACATAAACATCCACACACACACACATAAACATCCACACGCACACACATAAACATCCACACACACACACATAAAACCATTTCCCGTCCTTCTAAAGATAGAGCCCGTTTCCCAAAAGTGACCCCCACCTGTTGTCCTTTTTGCTTCATTAGCAAGGTCATCACTACTCCGATTTAGATCTTGATCATCTCACCCAGTTATTTAACTTCTGGTACAGCTTCCCATGCAAAGCAATGCTGATTTAAATAGATACAGGATCTCCTCAAGTAAACAAGATCCTGGAGACACATTTTAAAAAAACAATTATAACCTTTTTTTTTTCTCATCCCACCTCAGCTGCATGCTCCGCTCTCCGACACCCTCCTCCAGCACTGAGGGCTCAGAGGAGCCGTTGCCTCCTCCAGAGCCGAGGGCGAACACCAGCGGGTCAACGCAGGACGAGGGAGACCCGTCTACACACACCCCGGCTGCTAAACCTACCAGATCTGAGCAGAGCAAGGTGCCCAAGTGGCTCAAGCTTCCAGGTGAGGACGAGACAGGATGTAGAGCACACGCACTGAAGCACTCACGTTTCGGTCACTTTCACACCTGTAGTTTGGTTCATTTGGTCCAGACCAAGGAAGAAATATATACAGTTAAGGCTGTCCTTGACCGAAGAAATTCTAAGTCGACTAACTCTTGATTTTGTCGACTAATCGATTAGTAGATTTAATTGACAGATCTGTAAAACTGAGTTTCTCCAAAAAAGACTCACACAAACACATCACTTGTTTACCAGAGATGTGCTCATAAGTTTCTTGGAAATAAGTCATTCAGCATAAAAAATGTCAAATCAACTAAAGAAACCTTAGTAGACTAATCGACTAAGAGGGGGCAGCCGTATATGTGGACGTAGTCACAGTGACGTCACCCACTGGTTTGTGGACTGTCGTTCTGAAGCCTCGAGTTTGGCATTTTGGCCGTCGCCATCTTGTTTTGTTTTGCAACCAAAAGTAACTTGAGAGGATGGAGCTAAGTACAACCAACCAATGAATAAGACATTTTTATTGGACCTAAAAGTCCCATAAAATAACCCATAATCCCATAAGTCCCATAATTAACTTTCATGAACTGAAAACACGGACAACATACACAAAAGGCTGTGGTAGCGACCTGTCAATCACAAGGCCCTAAAGCATCCCCTGCTTTATGGTCCATTTGACTCTAAATTGGACCATAATTTACTAAATGAACATCACGCTGTATTGAAGAAGACTTGAAACTAGCGATTGAGACCATAAACTCATGTTTACAATGTTTACTGAGGTAATAAATCAAGTGAGAAGTAGGCTCATTTTCTCATAGACTTCTATACAATCAGACTTCTTTTTGCAACGAGAGTAGTCGCCCCCTGCTGGCTAGTAGAAAGAATGCAAGTTTAAGGCACTTCTGCATTGGCTTCGCTTCTCAGACCCGGAGGTTGCCCACTGATATGTACATTGTTGCCTTTTAGTTCCGGTCCGGTTCATATTCACTCAAACCAAGAGCTGTAAACAAAGTCATATGGACTGACGGCTAACACATTGATCACACAGTTGACTGTTTTCCTGCCTCACCAGCACTACATGGATTCATGCAGGTTTCAGTGTTAATGTTTTTTTCACTTGCGAGGTCGGGCAAGTGGGTCAGACATCTCCTTGCCCGATGTCAATTTTTACTTGCTCCTATACAAGGAAGGAAGTGGGATGGCTCTCTCCATAGCTATTTCCATCAGCTCCGTGTTCAATTCTTTTTTACCACTTGCCCAATTGGGCAAGTGAGTTGCTAGATTTACTAGCCCAATGTGGCATTTTACTTGCCCAGCGCTAGCAAGCAGTCCTCATTGTTGAGCCCTGCCATGTGGTGACTTACTCACACTCTCCTGTCAGGCGTTTAGAGGGGTATGAATGATTTTCTTTCTTTTGGAGCTCCTCATCGTGACATTCTGCGACATATTGGTCACACTGGGCTGTTTGGCAGATGATGCGGTCCCTGGTCCAGTTCTGCAGTACACATGGGAGATGTTTTCGCTTGTCAGGAATTTATTTCCTCCGTGGCAGAAAAACATGTTACACAAGCCATCAGAAAATCCTCAAAGTCAAACCGGGCTTCATAAACACTTACAGGGGCTGACTTACTATAACTGAACAGACTTAAAGGAACTCGCTAGCCTTGCAACACTTCAGGCTACAAACGACCCATAATGCAGCATTGTCTGTGTTACACCAGAACTCTCCCCATTCAAAAGGAATATCTGATGTTGTGAGTGCGTAACTGTTTAGTCATCAAGTATTTTTTTAATATTTTTTTTTACCTTTATTTATTCAGGGGAGATTTACTGAGAGCAATGCTCTCTTTTTCAGGAACGCCCTGATCACATATGATAAGACCCCCACTTTTTCAAACATAGTTTCAAGGAGAAAAAAAAATATCAGCTTATATTACACAGCTTTGTTGAATACTCTGTTCTGATTGGTTAATCACAGCGTTCTACGATCTGTTATTTCTTTATAACAGACTGTTGCTATGATTAACAGACCGTTGCTATGGGCGCAGTTCTGTTGTCGGACTCTGGAGGACCGTTTTTTGTGTCAAATTATTGATTTCTTAAGTAAGTAGTCGTGTAATAAGGGGGATAATGTACATCTAGCCAGTCGTTGTTGTGAAATAAACCCCTTCAGGGCGATGAGAGACCCCTCTGCTTTGGGTCACATCACCGTGCCAGCTCGCTGTACATTATCCCTTACTTATTCAAGCCTATACAGTATCTTATAGCAATCGCTTCCTCGACAGTTCCTGATTTAAAAGGTTGCTTTAATAGTAGTTTAACTAGTTGAAACACAACTCTACTGTCACAAAATCTTGTCTGCCTTGCTTTTCTTTTACATGACAAACAATCCTGTTGGAAGACCCACCTTTTCAGGTGGTCTCGGTCCGGTTGTCTGATCTGCACTGGAGGTCAATTGACAGCTTTCACATTAGCCCAAACAAACGCACCCCAAATGCAGAAACAAGTATTTCACCTCCTCAGAGATCACGTCCTTTTTTTTTTTATGTAGCCACACGATTCTTGTCGTGGTAAACACTCACTCACAAAACCCCAAAAACCCCAGTCAATAGGAAATGGCCTTTTGAAAGCAGAATTCCTCATGACTCAGAAGACAGGGCTGCATTTTTAGGATGAACCAATTGGATTAGGATGGTCACCCCCTCCGGCTCAGGAGACCACTACAGACACTCCGGACCCAGGGAGAGAGCCTGCTGCTGGGCCACATCACTCGGCGTGAGCCCCTGTGGTCTGTCCAGGCACGGCGCTTCTCTGTTGTTCTATTGTGGTGTTTCTGGTGGTCACTGTATTGATGTTTTTGTTTAGAATAATGCTCCCTTTTTTCGCTCTGTGTCTTGTTTGTGTTTTTGCGCACATTTTATTTCTGGCTGATCTCTGTGTGTGTCCATGTGCGTCTTTTAAGAAAGTTGTGGCTGCTTTCTCTTTCATGAGGAAAGTTCAAAGAAAAAGACTGAGGGGAGGGGGGGGGCTGGATCAGGAATTATAGGCTCCATATGTGGAGCCCTACCGTACAGAGGACACTTAAACACACTCCCAGACTGTGTGTCCATCACTGAAGATGTCCGGTAGTTTAACCTGTCTCATCCATCGGAGATCATGACATGCCAGAGTATTGGCAGGACCATGTTATTACACGTCACATGTTGCACAGGGAGTTTTGAAAAACAGCCGTCTCTGGATGATACAGTGCTTGTTTTAAAAGGATTTGCAATACATATCCAGCGTCAGTGTTTCTAATTCAGTAGTGGTCATATTTCTTCTTACCCTGTTAAGTGATCACACATTTAAGGGAATAGTTTGACATTTGTGGAAATACACTTATTCACTTTCTGAGAGTCAGATGAGAAGATTGATGTCACCCCGACTGGAAACAGGTATCTCGGCTCTGTCCAAAGGTAAACGAGACTCGGTCAAAACCGAGTATTTGGCTATATTCTGTGAATTTGTGACTAAATTGTTATGCAAATAGTCAGTGGTCATGTCTATAATGTTAAATCCAGCAATGCATGCCCACCAGGTCCGGCGAGGACACTAGTGGACGCACTTCTCCGCCCAACAAGCTGTTCGAGCGATGATGTACCCGATCGTGGAATGCAGCCGATTGGTTCCTGGTTTTCTGCTTGCCGTTTTAAACAGGAAACAACGTAAACTTTCTGTTCTGTTCTCCGTGTAATAAAGTCACCAACATGTACTTCTGAAAGCATTTTAAGCGAGCGTGGCTATGCCGCTGCTGAATCTCATTTCATTTTAGAACTAGATCGCCTAGTTTCACAGCTTGGTCCAAGTTTCGTGAGCCAAACTCGTTGTGCTTGACAGGCTCATTTGCATAACGTTGAGATTTTTCAACTTCTCAACGCCACTGGATCAGGTGGAAATGCACCAATAGAGGAGCACTTGAGTGGGACCACTGACACGACCCCCCCTGAAAACATAAACAAAGGACTGATCCCCGCCTTTTTATTTTGAGAGAGCAACAGCCAATGGCCTACCAATCGTGTAACTTCATCACTCGGTCACTCAGCAACAGACTTTTGCGTTTGTAGGGCTGGCCCTCTGTGGTCCAGGCAAAAAAAATGTGTACCAGTACCTCTAAGGCTCACTAATTAACCCGCTATATATTGTTTGTTTAATCCTTACAAAAACCAAAGTGTAAAAACGACGTGTTGGGGTTTTTACAGTGGTTATGTGCCGCACTATTTCTGTGACATCACATTTAATGGACAGATGTGGTTTCGATCTTCTCACCAAATTTTTCAGAAAGAAAATGAATATGCTATTTCATAAATATTTCTCAAAATATTAAATTAAATTAAATACATTTTTTTACAGAGTAAGTAATTTATTTAAAAATCAAAATTCTTCATAAATTGCAACATGTTGACTACAGCAGAACATCTGGTTGTCAGTGGAGAGATCTCGGGTTTCTTCACGTTGTCTCATGTTGTTGCTCAACAAAATAAAATAAGTGAACTATTCTTCTCAGAATAAAACATTACTTATGTGTCAAAATCAACACCAATGCTAAAAATGTTTACTGCCCTGTTATCTTGTATTCTGCGTTGATTGGCAGAGCTGTTAATTACTGTCTCCTGTTTCCTGCACAGGTAAGAAATAAGACTTCTGCTGCTGCTGCTGTGTTGATGGGAAGACTTCACCACTGACGTCTGACAAGCTGCTTGCAGACGAAGTAGAGCACTTAAACCTTTGCTGCGCTTTGATAAAGGCTCAACTTTGTGACAGCAGCGGACTAAATCCATCGTGGAAGAAGCCTGCACTTAACAAGGTTTTAAAACAGTCAAAATAATGAGATAAACGACTGAGCAAATATTGCATATTTCATTGCCAAGAGGATTGTTGTGTTTCATTCCGGTTGATCTCCGGGAGGAGAGAGGCTGCTTTTATTCAGCAGGTGAAAATGTAGTGCAAAGTGAATAAAGATGGTTGTACTAAAACGTGTCTTATATTTTCTAGATGTTCAAATTACACATCCATGTTCTCATCCAGTTAGTTTAAAGGCCAGGAACCAAGTTTGAACACACCACCACAGTTCGTTTCCATAGTTTATTACTGTATATACTGTATCTATCTTAGCCTTTGATGCATCCACAACAGTTTTTAATTGGTTCAATAGTAGCAGAAAACTGAAAGGACACATTTCAGTACACAGAACCGCATTCTCAAAAGATTATCTAAAGATAGCATAAAGTATCTGCAATTATAAAGGTATTATGTAGGTTCTGTGGTCATTTTTGAGGGGTAAAATGATTACTACTACTACTATAAACTGTTATTTTTCTCAACTTCTGTTTCTGTAGTTTCTACCCTTTGCCTTTGTAGGGCAGTACAGCTCTGCGGTATATATTGAAATATAACTACAGGAACCAGTGGAGGACTGGGACTGAAATTCAGCCCAGGACTTCGAGATGGATAGGCCTTTTACAGTATGCGAACGCCCGGAGGTTGAGTGCAGAATATTTTTGGGAAGTAATTTTAACACTAATACAGTTTTTGTGGTACAAGGGCGCAGGTTTGTTTTGTAATGGTAACTTGTGTAAACCTGATTACTCTTACTGAACTGTGACGCTTCCTGAAACAATTTGTTTGTTTCTCAGTTCAGTTGAGTTCTCAGTCACTTACGAGTGAACGTGCAGTCAGGGAGTCGGGGACTCACTGAGTGAGTTGAGGATGAGGAATGGCGTTTTGTTGCGTTCAAGACAACAAATTCACAGCTAATTTGGGCAAATGTACATATGACACCTTTGATTGAAATGTAAATAGTTCTGTTTTTCTGTTTAATAGAGACGTTTTGAATAGCAAGATCATCACAAGAACGGCCCACCGAGAAAATTCCCAAGCTTCCCGTTAGCCAGCCCGCCACTGTTTCAGTCCGAGTCCACCCCTGCCTCATGATACACAACTACTCACATGCCCTGATTTATCTGACCGTCCACAGGTAATAGTAAACAAGCAGCATGCAGCCATATTTTCACACACACACACACACACACACACACACTTCCTCAGCCCTCTCTCCAGCTCTGCCCCCTCACTCGCTCTTTTAGCTGCAGGAGGAACTTCAAAAAGAGGCCGAACACAGAGGGGAGCAGGACTGTGTGTGTGTTGTGGGAGTATAAGGGAGGAGTGCATTCCATCCACTTGTCACTCACACACACACACACACACACACACACACACACACTTTCTGTCTCACTCTTGCAAATTAATTACTTCCAACTGCCCCTGGAGCCTTTGATGCCAAATAAAGCGAGAGGCACCTAGAGAGGCTGTTAATGGACTACGTGTTGGTTGTGTGTCAGTGAGGGAAGTTTAACTTGCACTTTAAACTTTATTCTCAAATTCAGCCTTGCACAGCGTAACTGTTGCACATACTAGAAACTCCCTTGAAAATATGAAATTTGAATTATTCCCATCTCCAAACTGTTTTTCTGATGATTTATATGAAGTCAGAATTTAAAAAAAAGCCACTGCTTGCTCGTAGTTGCTCATTTGCTTATTATACAGATAAAGTTGGACATTGAAAGGCTGTAATGAAGAGCTGTGTCAGCACATGGGGCCTCTGGGTCTTTTTTTTAGCTGCAGCACTGCTGCTTTGCTGCAATAATAACGTCCCCTGGTGGCAGCTGTAGAAATGACAAGTGGTTCCTCAAGACCACAGCTGCCTCAGTGAGAAGAGAGATGAAGATACGAGCATCCATCCATTATCTGTAACCGCTTGTTCTTTACAGAGTCGCACATTTTTTAAATGCTTAATTCACAATCATAAAAACATTTTTTTTTTTTAGGAAAGGCCAATACATTTATCCGGCACCTTTCTAAAAGCTCTGTAGATATATTATATATTTTTTATGTATTATCAGACTCTGCCTGATGGAGCTCACTCTAGACTTGTAGTTATAAAGGTTTATTCCACCCAAATACTACTACTACTACTACTACTGCTACTACTACTACTACTACTGCTGCTGCTACTGATACTACTACTACTACTACTACTACTGCTGCTACTATTATTACTACTACTACTACTACTGCTGCTGCTGCTGCTGCTACTATTATTACTACTAATACTACTACTACTGCTGCTGCTCCTGATGCTACTATTACTACTACTACTACTGCTGCTGCTCCTGATGCTACTATTACTACTACTACTACTGCTGCTGCTGCTGCTGCTGCTACTACTACTACTACTATTGCTGC
>CAKAOI010045243.1:0-24568 GCA_916701655.1 Sebastiscus albofasciatus
TTCCTTTTCTTTTCTTGACTTGCTGATTGTTAGCACTGTCAAGTGCAGCCCAATTTACCACTAGACTGAAAATAGCTGATATCGACGTTCTGTTTTGCTGGCAGGTTACCACAGAACCGGGTTGAATATAAAGCAGTGTTGATTTTATATTGTGTCAGTGTTAATTTGATGTTTAATCAATGAGTGAATAACACTGATTGAAATAACATCGAACATTGATGGTGAATCAATATTACTCTGAGGGTGCAAATGGATGTTAAATGAAAGTGTTGATGCACTCACACAGACTCTGTTCTCGCTGATTACATGTTAGTCTTCTATTTTTGCTTGGGGAGTAGACAGCTTTTTCAAAGCCAGCTGCAAATGAGAGCTTGGGCAAAATGTAGAAATACTATAGCTTCTCTTTTTATCTTGTGAAGCAGATTATTTTTGATAAAGGATAATTAGGTGTGATTCTAAGTTTTGTCAGTTTGACAAGTAAAGACAAATAAAAAATTGCGCTCTCTAGAACAAATAATAATGAAAGCAGATTGTGAACCAGATGATGTGTGAAGTTAGATTATTTACATTATAAAGGTAAGTGGGGGAGATTGTAAAGTGGGTTCAAAGTGTTTACAGAGTACACACTGACTCTAGATTTGTGTCAATAGGCAGTCTTATCCATGACCCTAAATATCACAGTGGGATTTCCTGTGAAAAGTGGAAACTGTTACAAAGAGACCCGTGGGTCACAGCTGTGAGCTGCAGCAACAGTCATAATTCCTCCAGGCCTGCTGAATTTCGGCAAAGCATATTCACAGGAGTCATCCATAATTTGAAATGTGGCTTAAATCTAAGTCTTAAATAAATGGTGATAATACTTTGTACACATTGGGAACTATGTCTATCCATACATCTATCTGTTTGCTACATCACTAAGTTAGTAGGGCTGGGCCGATACACCTATCTCCGAATTCTATACATCACGATACTTGGGTGCTGATTCGATATGTATTGAGATTCTTCTTCAAGAATTGCAATTCCATATTATGATTTTTTGCGATATTTGTGAACTTTTTAACTTCCTTCTACCTCTGCATAGACTCAAATGAAGTAAATATATAAATTCTGGCATTTAAAAATCTATTACCAAAGTGTAAAAAGAAGTTTCAGTATCATTTTCAACAGGTTCATAGCCCACATAGGCTTAGAAGAAACCTTCAGTTTTCATGCAATGAAAATGGTTCAACACACATATTCAACAGCAGTCTATCAGGAATCATATATGCAAACAACAGGGAACCTCGCCGAAACAAAGCCATTCTGAGTTTATCCGAAGTTTGCCTAAATGAAAGGAAAATTTAAAACAAATAGTATTTGAATGGTTAAGAGATCAGCTTAGATCTAACCATTTAAATAAAACCAAAAGGTGTTTCCTCTTTGAACTGTTTAGTGAAACTCTAATCTGTAGTATGTGTGCTACTCATACCTTTTCCTTCATTCTCCTTTGTCAACTTGGTGTTGTTTACTTTCAATTGAACACCAAAAAAGCTAACTTCATAATAACCTGACCATGATTTTGTATCTAACGTAGCATACTGATTGAGCTGAAGCTGTTATATCTCCTTTGGGAAGTACATATGGCAGCATTTTGCATATCTCAGCTCAATCTTTAGATAGTTTTACACAAACTGTTAGGCAGCTTCTGTTCACTTTTATCTTTTGCATGCTCACAGCAGACCCTTAAACAGTTTGCATGAACACACACACACACACACACACACACACACACACACACACACACACACACACACACACACACACACACACACACACAGGTGCAGCCAAACTCAATGTCAGCACAGCACTGTCTATATGATGACTAAAGAAAGTATGTCTACCATTACAGCCAATATCTACTTTGATCATTATGGCTGAGTATGCTGCCTCATTTCATATACACTATGTCTCTCTTTCTCACTCTCTCCCTATCCTTCCCTTTTCAATTGTATCCATCTTCCTTTGTTTACTGATGTCTTTATGTCTCTATTCCTGCCTCCACCAGTATATCCTTTTTCTACTCATCTGTTTCTTTCAGTTCATCATCCACCCCTCATTCTCTGATCCTTGGTTTTATCTGCCTATCTTTAGCTCATCTACGCTCCGTCTATCCTGCCTGGTTTTATCTGCATCAGAATGCAAGGACCCGCACTGGCAAGTATGGCTCTCTTTCTTAGCATCCATCTCCACATAGATGTCACCCGCTGTCTTATCTCCAGTTGTTTTAGGATTTCTCCTTTGTTCTGATCTTTCTTTTTTTGGTTGCTCTGTTTCAGTCTACCTTTTCATGTTCTATGTTTTTTTTTTTTATGTCTGCTTAGTCCTACTGTGATCGGCCACATTAAATTCTGCTTTCTCATGTTTCCTTTGTTCTGTTTAGGTTCTCTTATCTGTTGTTTGTTTCATTCAAACATTAAATGAAATATAACACTGTGTGAAACAGCAGTTTTACTGTATTTAAGTTATGTCACTTTCTATTTACAATCATTTTCCATCAGCACATCTTTCCTTCTAAGTATTGTTCACTTTTCTTTTCTTTTTCTTCTAAGTCTGCCCATTTTTCTCCACTCATGTCTCACTTTTAAGCAAACACTGTTTTCTTGTAGTTAAAGGATATTAACAACTTTGGTCTTAATTTTCAAAGTTTTAGCCATTATTCTGATTGGTACCAATAACATTATACTGTCTAAATGTCTTGCCCTGTCAGACTTTGTGTAGTGAGGTTGCCATGTTTGCACAACTCAACAGTTACTTTAGTAAGTATTATCAAAATCAATAGAAATCATGGCCAAAACTATGAAAATAAGACTCAGACTTGTAATAAATCGGAATTATCCTTCTGATTAAGAGCGTATCAAAGTCTGTCCGTGTATGTAGGTTCAGTCTGTACTGTATAAACAAGAACTCTGCACAAGTTCACACTGACATTCACATTCAAATCCAAGCAGACCTAAAAAACTCAAGAGTGTAAGACGCAAGCAGATATAAAAAAAATCTAAAGTCCTTAAGAAATAATTCACAAAAACTTGAAAAAAGATTGACTATTCAACAGCTCTACAGTGTCATTCTGATTAAATAGATATTTTGGGGGTTTTGAAGTGGGGTTGTATGAGCTACCTAAAAAGAAAAAGAAAAAAAAAATCAATATCAGTTTAAGTGTATGCTATATTTAGAATATTTTCTGAACTGAACTGAAAGTGAAACTTAGCTATAGGTATAATGTTTTTGTCAGTCTGATGGCTTTGAAGAGAGCATAGATAAGTTTCACTTTCAGTGCAGTTCTCCTCTGACAGCAAGATAAAGCAATGAAAATATTTGAAATGTAGCATACACCTAGAATGGTCACATGTTTAAAAGTGCCACCTTGTGACCGATCACAACGTTAAATAAAACGGTCATATATGTCATTTTGGGAGTCTGGAAACGACCTATTCTGTCGTTTAGGTATGAGGACGTGTTGTTGAAATCAAGGCTTCACCTGTGTTTCTTTGTACAGAAAATGAGAACCACTTCCTATTCAGCAACAGCTGATAAGCATATCAATTTCAATAACAAAAGGCCCGTCTTTGTTTCTGGAGAGTTGTAACTGCCATCTACCATGAATAAATATCTCCTCAGTGTGGGTGTCTGAAGTGTGTAAGGCAAAAGACGGGGTTATCTGTATCTGTGTTCCAGATGTGACCTAAACAGGAGGGCCTTCCTTCCTTCCCTCAACCTCTCCAGAAACTATAAACAAACTGAATAGCTAGCCTTAGACAAAGAGACAGAAACAGACTGAAGTGGTTAATCAAACTGTTTTGTCATTTAGCCGATAGCCACATTACATGCACTCTCTCTTTCACTGCCTTGCACGTTTTCTTGCATCTCCTGTCCCATTTGGCTTCTGTAGTGAAATCAAAAGCCCTGTAATAAGATGGAGATGCTGCCAACTCCAGTCATCCCTCTGGCTCTGACAAGCACAGAGACGGGCAGGCACGCACCCAGGAAATTACGCAAACACATGCATGCATACGCTACGAGACAGTGTAAATAAGCAAAAGCTGAAAAATATTTGAGCTGGATGAAAAAAATTGCAATAAACATTAAAATACACACATTTTGCCATTCAGAGATCATTCTGCAATTCAATGTAGCTGGAAACTAAGTCAAACTATCCCCATTAAAGTAAACGAATACAATTATGTCAATAAAAACATTATGCATTGCAATTCTAAATTCTGAAATGCTAATTCTTGGTACAAAGCAGATTAAAAATAAATTCTGTGATCTCACTCTACAGATAGCTGGTTCCACAATTTCACAAAGCTCTTGTATTACAAATCTCGGTGTCCTATTTGATCCCAATCTTTCCTTTGAAAAACATATCAACAATATTACTAAGACTGCATACTTCCACTTCAGAAACATTGCCAAGATTCATCCCACTCTTTCCATGGCTGATGCTGAAACATTTCTTCGTGCATTTGTTGATTATTGCAATACACTTTTCTCCGGTTTACCTAAATCAACTTTTAGCAAACTACAACTTGTACGAAATACTGCTACTAGGATACCTGTATACTTTGTACAACTTTATTGTTATTACTTAATTATTTCCATTGTATTGGAAACAATCTATGTTGAGATGGCTGAATATCCAGCTCTGTGAAACGTACAAAACAACACACTCACATCCATGCTTTCACATCTACAAAGACATACACGTACACACAAAGTGGCAGTTCAATAGCCCAGCTGGAGAACAGAGTTCTTCTAATCTCGAGTTGGAACGATCTTAATGTGACAGTTTCAGTAAACACTTGGTCCTGTGGGGATGTCTGGGGCTGCACACAGCACAGCCTCACAGAGGTTTGGTTTATCAGCAGGGTAATTCTACATTTAAAGGAAATTCAGTCCAGCAATACATCATTTCAAGGTTGTGACAACAGCTCACTCTGAGTTGATACCTTTTGTCAAAACATGCCAACATTTTCACTGTAAACTAATGAAGCCACAATTGTTGTCTTTTATCTCTATCTTGTGATTTTATATTGTATATAAATGTGCATGTCTGTAACTAATCTATCTGTTTGGGAGTAGGTGTGTGTATTACTGTCAAAATTCATCAAAGTTGCGGTCGAAACTTGTGGAACGTGAACTCTAATGGGACTATGAAGACAGATGTGATGACAGTTAGATTGCCAACTTGAAAATCAAAGCAGTGCACTCCAACTGTCACAACTGATGGACAAGCTGTCACTGAAAGACAGCAATAAAAAAAGGAAACAAAACCTTACATAAAGTCATGTGACCAATATAGGAGCTGGGTTAAAGGCAGAGAACACACCTACAACAGTGTCCACTGTCTCCTCTGAAACTTGCTTCCCTGGTGAGAAAAAATGAATGACACTGTTTGATAGACCCGAACTTGTCTGACAATGTGCTGTTCAAGGACAGATCTCGGATGGATGGCTAGAGACAAAAACTTTGTAATAACCATCTAGAGACAAAGACTTCATAATAACAGCGCTGTCACTGATTGATGGAATCTTCCCTGGTGGGTGAGGCAGTCCTTTTTTCTTACACGTGAATATGTACAATCTCACATTTCTCTTTAGACAAACAACCCATTCCCACTGAGTGACGAGTACCTCGAACAGCGCTCGATACCTTATTCACTGCTAACAACTGTGACCTGAATATGTCACTACCTATTCTCAAATTGCTACAACACTGGCCACTGAGTGATGAGCTGCATTCTGAGGTACAAGCTCAAATCATACTATGCATACTGCCACAACTGCTGCTCTAAGTGATTCTGCACTGTATGAGAGACGTTTTCTTTTCATTAGTGTGCATACCAGTATTCTTGTGAATTCTATTCAGAGTTGCACTAGTCAGCCAACAGCAAAGGCCATTCTGGGGACCCATTACTTACCATAAGTCACTCATCTACCTTCAATGTGCTTTACTCATTTAGCTTCAAAGTCACATTGTTGGGCCTTTAAAGGGTAACTTTTTATTTTTTTAACCCTATTTTCCCATGTTTTTGTGTCTAAGTAACTAAAGGGGACAACAATTTTAGAAATTAGCCCAGTATTGAGGGAGAACATTGTAGCCGCCAGCTGCTAAACGAGCTGCAACTTAATCATTT
The DNA here is from genome assembly GCA_916701655.1 of Sebastiscus albofasciatus. NCBI lineage: Eukaryota > Metazoa > Chordata > Actinopteri > Perciformes > Sebastidae > Sebastiscus > Sebastiscus albofasciatus. The sequence goes on from CAKAOI010045243.1 coordinate 6,173, forward strand.
GGGGCAACCTGGCACCGTCAGTTTACATCCACTAAAAGTGCTTGTTTTTGCCACTGACAGGCTCATATTGTTATTAAGTGTCTGAAAACATTATGGAAAGGACCCTACAGAGAAACAAAATGTTTTTCTTACCTTTGCCTTTCTGTTTGTTATTGTGTCATGTGACTTGTTGCCGAAAGTCAACGGTGGGAGTGTGAGTGAGTGATGGAGAGGAGTGTTGGTGTTGTCAGAGTTTGTTGTATTGGACTACAGAAAGCATAGCTTAGTGTTAATCTAAAATCTTTTCAATGTCATGGCTGAATATTTAGATGATTTCGATGATTGGATGCGACTCGAGAGATGATTGGATGCGACTCGAGATTTCAGAAGGAGGCTTCTCCGAGCGAGACACACAATAACAAACAGACCGGATTAAGTGGAAGGTAAGAAAAACATTTTATTTCTCTGTACGGTCCTTTCCATAATGTTATCAGACACTTATAACAATCTGAGCCTCTCAGTGGCAAAAACAAGCACTTTTAGTGGACGTAAATTGGCGGTGCCAGGTTGCCCCTAGCAATTACATTACAGCTTGTTGAGCGGCTGGTGGCGGCAACATACTCCCTCAATACTGGACCAGTTTCAAAAATTGTTGTCCCCATTAGCCACAGACATAGGGTCCAGGTTGAAAAAATACCAAAGTTTCCCTTTAACACCTATATAAAATGTTATACTGTGTGACAAGGAGAATATTTTAGTGGTGTCTGTTTAAAGCTGTTCATACATTCGATACTGAGGTTGGTCAAAATCCCTAGGGTAATTTGATCCTTGGTTTAAATGGTGCCCCAGGACTAGCGTTTCCCTAACCTAATCCTTTCACTGGATTCACTCTAGAATAGGATTCAGACCCCGCAACCCTCAATAGGAATAAGTGGTTCAATAAAATGGATGTCTTAATGTCCAAAAAACCTTAGAAGTTAGAAATAAGGGTAATCATCTCTAAAGCATTTTGAGAGCATCACAGCCCCAAAAGTCCACCCAAAGTGCAACTTCAAGATTGATGAATTAAAAAATGTTGAGTAGTGACAGAGTGTGAATATTGATGGGATATGATGTAGGTTCAAGCAGACCAGCTAGTGGTTTTGTGAGTGTTCAACTGTGATAGGATGTCTATTGGATGACTATATTTAGTCGCTCCCGAAAGCTGTGACGAGGCTTGATTCCTCTGTGCTTCGTTTTAAATGGACTCTTCTAAAAGAATTATCTGCTGTCACTACAATTCTCTATGGACACTGAAGACCGTATAAAACACTTCATCCCCCATATAGCCATACACACACAAACATGCACACACAGCTGAGGTGTTCACAGACACACCACTTCATTTGTGCACACACAGCAGAGAATATTGTGCACACATACAATGACTTCACTTTTTCTCACTATTAGAAGTGAAATGATGACGTAAACAAATGATAACCCCTAAATAAGATCAGTGCTTGTGTTACTGCCAAACGCCATAGCAATGGAAAATAAACCACCACTCCAGACTCTCAGTAGCTGCTGAAGAGATGGAAATTGTTATTGAAACAACTTGTATAAGCACATTGGGTTAGCACTATATGCTCACGATGATATAAACTTTAGACATGCCTCTCTTGTTGTGCAGCTCTGCAGTCCTACACCAATTTTCTCAACTGCCACTGCACTTTTGCGATAAACATTAAATCAATCTCTTCTGTTTTGTGTTGTTTGCTGTGACACTTTCTCTCAGCTCACACCCAGCTTGCCTGGACCTCTGACACCTCACAAATAGAATTTCACTGAGAGAGCTGAGCTGGTGAGAGAGGGAGAAAGACAAAGGGAGAGAGAGAAAGAAAAAAGTGACAGTATACAAGGGGAAATGCAGTGGAGACTGGAGAGCAGGGTGAGAAGAGAGACATGACAGAGAGAGCAGGGATATAAGGAAGAGAGAAAGAGAACAATGAGGACGAAGGAGGGAGAGAACACAACAAAGAAAACAAATAGCTGATGTTGTGCTTACATTTCCGTCTCCATTTATCAACCCCTGGCATTCTCCCACAGTGATTAACTTTGTTCTCTAATGCTTTGTAGTTCCTCCTGTAAAGCATTTCTTTATTCACATTTAGAGCAAAAAAAGAAAGGTGAGTTTGATGTTGCTTTCCATTGCTGTTTGCCCCAAGCTGGCGACCTTGACTTTGAAAATTATGCAGTTGAAAATCTTTGGAAAGTAAACAAGAGAGACTAACAGAGGAAAGGAATAGAGAACAGATGCCGGGACATGACAGAGGTGCTGAGTTTGGCTTTGAGAAACAAAAAACATTGACATGTCGAGTATACGGTTGATATTGTATAATTGGGGAAGACTGTTCCACATGGATTCACATACACACACACACACACACACACACACATATATATTTGCTCAAAACCACCAAAGACAAGTTCAGACACCACTCAGATGCAGAAAAGTACCTAAATTTAAAAATATCTCTCTGCTATCAATATTAATCACTCTATTCTAAACCAAGACATGGGTTTGCTCTCACACATGCATAAACAGAGCAGAAAGAACTGAATCTTGAGATGCTGTACAGACTGTGTATTACAGTATAGCTGGTTGGGGGATTGCCAGGGACAGCAACAGAGAGAAAGGAAAGGAGAAAAGAGAGGAGAAATCCAGATTAAAAATAGGAGGAGATAAGCTCTACATTTACATGCACACACAAGAAACCAGGTTATGGGGAGAAATCAAGTTAAGGCAGAATGCATTTACATGCTCTGCGATAACCAGTTTACAGTAAAACCTGTGTCGTTTACATGCAACTGGTCAGTAATCACATTGTTTCCACTACTGCTGTTATATAACACTACTATATTTGAACCAAGGCTCAGCCAGCGAGCTGCTGTAATTTCTAACTGCAGTCTTTTGGCAAGATCTTCTAAAACTAGTGAAGTGACAGATAAAGAAATACTAACACAAGATGATGTGGAAATTACCAGTTCACTCTATCTGCCCATGATCCCAGCTTTTGAGCAGGTGTCTCAAGCAACCACTTGTAGCTGCTAGTTCAGCAACAGAGAAATGATCCCTCACTGGCATCCCATGTGTACACCCCAAAAATTGGGTTCTCTGCTGCCATTCCAAGGCAACCATATAACTTAAAGGATAACTGTATTTTTCAATCTGGACTCTATTTTCCTATATTTTTGTGTCTATGTGGCTAATAGGGACAACAACTTTTGGAATCGGTCCAGAAGTCCACTGCAGCCACCAGCCGCTAAACGAGCTGTAATGTAATCATTTGGGGCAAGCTGTCACCGTCAATTTACATCCACTAAAAGTGCTTGTTTTTGCTTCTGACAGGCTCTGATTGTTATTAAAAGTGTCTGACGACATTATTGAAAGGACCTTACAGAGAAATGAAATTTCTTACGTTTCACAATCTGTTATTGTGTCATGTGACTTATTGCCGGAAGACAACGGTGGAAACGTGAATGAGAGTGGAGAGAAGAGTGCCACGGGACACCGGTGTTGTCAAGGTTTGTTGTGTTGGAGTACAGAAAGCGTAGCTTAGTGTTATCTAAAAGTTTTTTTCAATGCCATGGCTGAATGTATTGAGAGGATTTTTACAATAGGGATGCGACGCAAGATTTCAGAACGAGACTTCTCTGAGAGAAACACAATAACAAACAGACCGGATCACGCGAAAGGTAAGAAAAATGTTTCATTTCTCTGTAGGGTCCTTTCCATAATGACACTTATAATACCAATCTGAGCCTGTCAGTGGCAAAAACAAGCACTATTAGTGGACGTAAACTGACACTGCCAGCTTGCCCCAAATGATTACATTACAGCTTGTTTAGCGGCTACAGCATTCTCCCTCAATGCTGGACCAATTTTAAATATAGTTGTCCCCATTAGTAACTTAGATACAAAAATATGGGAAAATAGGGTTCAAGTTGAAAAATACCAAAAGTTACCCTTTAAGTTATATGGTTGCCTTGTAATCGCCTGTTCACAGTCTATCACCAGGGTACAGCGTGAGAACACTGACGTGTGTGTCTTGGAGAAAGCCAAAATGAGACGTGTTGCCCTGGCCAGCTTTGCATTTCACATTACAAATATTGCAGCAAGCGTCGAGTGAGTGTAACCACACTTGCTTTTAGCTCGTCATTGCCCTGACTGACTGTGACTAGAACAAGCTGCAAGGATGACGTAGTCTCACTCTCACCCAGATGTGCTCTCAGGTACCGCAATTTGGCACAGATTGATTTAATGTGAATTGGTACTCGGTAGTACCGACATAATTCTGTTGGTACCATTAAAAGTAATGAGTTTGGTACCCAACCCTAAAGATAGGATTTAGAAATCCCAGGCTTTGGTGACTATGATGGTATGAAAAATTTAAAGGTAGAATAATGGATTTGCTTTAACATCTGCTGTGTGCACATGTTGGCCGACTGAACTTTTCACACAGCTTTTTTTTCTGTGGCCTGCAGCTGTTCAACAATGCCATGTGATTGTATGTGAATATATATTTTTAGTTTTCTAGATATATTTGGTGTATTATCTCTCTCTGTTTTAATCTTCTTTTAAGAAACTTGCAGTCCATGTCTGCTTCTATCCTGACTCATCACCACCTCTTTCATCTGGTGTGGATCCCATTAAACAGAAGACCTAGAGTTGAAGTGCGTACGCTTATATTTTGCTCACAGCGGCATCTTCGACAGCAGTCTGAAAACACGTCAACTTCTATTTAGTTTGGTTTGTATTGCTGGCAGGGTTGCCTTAGGTTGTACTTTCACCATGGTACAACGTCTTTCTTAAGTTATTTCCTCCCTTTCTTCTTCCTTCTAAACGTGTCGTCAATGACTATTTACACGGTGTAGTCATATAATCCGCAGGTATAGTTAATGCACTGTAAGAATGATTTGGTTGGATGAATCACGCCTGCTCCTTCATGACTCGGAAGGTTTTTCAAAAGATTTTCTCACTCATGCACTTAAGATATTCTGCAGAAACGCTCTGCTTGGTTTTCTTTTTTTCTGTTTTGTGAAATGGTAGAGCAGACTGACACAATATATTCATATGTCTTATCATTTTAATATTAATTCGTCTATTTCAGTATTAATCCGTTAATAACTTATTCATTGTAATTGCCCTCAGTTCTCCTCAGATCTTTTTAACTTTCCTTTTTCATTTCCTCATTTCTCACTTCAAACTTCTCTCTACGTCTTACCTCCTCCTGCATACCAGTCACATCGCCAACTTTGGCTCCATGGCAACTGTTGGAAAAAAAGAGCTCTGAAAAGTTCACATTTAACTAAAAGTGACTAAATAAATTGCCAGGTATTTACACCAGATTTCCCCATTTAGCGCCCTCTGAGATCTCAACCTGTTTACACCCACTGGGCAGTAAACAAAGGGAGGAGAAAGAAAGGACAAAGCTACTCCAGAGGCTAGCATAATTGAATCCAAAATAGGTTTAATAAACACTATGGTAATCAGCAAAGCCATGCAGGGATGATAAACAAACCAAAAGTAAATGAAAGACATTGTTTAACAGTTTTATTTTTTACCTCCGTACGAATTTTGCAATTTCCCGTTCACCCTTTCTGTCAAATCTCATAATTTCATTGGCATTACTGATACTATATGAACATCTTTTTAAAATAATCTTTTACAAAAATCTGTGAGTTTATCAAGTTATATTCTTTTTTTTTGTCTTCCTCGATATAGAAAAATGGTGATGATGCATTGTTGGCACAGAGTTTCAATTTCAATCAGCAACTGTCAAACACATGCAACAGAGCTTATATTGCTGCAATTTCAGCCAATTTAGCTGTCAGACTGTGTGAATCTGAGAGGCTACCAAGGCCGTTTACTCCTTTCCTCTCTAATGTTGACTCTAATGTCTGTTTGCACCAAGGATGATCCTTCCTATCCTTTTCGAATGTCAACTTCAACTTTTTTTTATTGGTATGACTTGGTATCACATTAAATTGTACAGAAATTACATATGTCTGTGTAGATAAAAAGAGTAAATTATGACAACAGTTCGTATCTTACTGCTACATATTTCTACCTCTCAACCCTTCTAACTCATATATATCAATCTTCCCATCACCATCTATGTAATTATTGCGATAGCCTTTTCTGCAAACAAGTAGTGTTGCACGATATACCGATACTAGAAAGGTATCGCGATACCCTGCCGTTAAAAGCGGTATGATACCCTATTTTATTAGAACCGACACTTTAAGAATGACAGTGTTTTAATACGAGATGTGAGTTGAGTCGATCAAGGAAATAACAGGGCGGCACTAATTAGCAATCAAATGTAGCGATAACATTATTCACCATCTTTTCTGAATCTGTCCAAGCGTCTCCTGTAATTCGGCAAACACATAATCCACCAAAGAGCAAGTGTTAAAGTATTATTTTACCCTTTGTCTCTGTAACGTGAAATGAACAGAGAGGAAATGCAGTTGGTGAGAGTGACTCTTCTCTCTTCACACCACTTTGACACAACACAGAGCTTTCTACAGTACTGAGGTGTCTTCTGATTTTAGCAGCTTTTCTCTCATCAACTTCTGACAGAACTTCAACTGAATTTATTATCGTTTTGTGGGTTTTCGTTTTTGGAAGCCTCTCACCGTCTTCTGTGTTGCAGTAACACTCTCTGACTGAACTGTTACTGATGCGCCAACAGGGGCGCTGTTTAAAAAAGCCTTATTAAACGCTCATTCTTACAGTTATTAAACACTGTTTAATAAGTGACATCAGAATCAGAAATACTTAATTGATCCCCATGGGAAATTACAGTTGTTTCATTTTAGAATAAAACTATATATAAACATAGATAAGTTATAAGAAAAATAGAATATGAAAATAATACAGATGAAATGTAAATATAGTTCATTATCAAAAATAAAATGCAAATATGATTAACTATTAAACAAATCACATAAACTTAAGTTTAGGGGACATCAGATTACTGCATTTTTTAAATGAATACATTTTTACATTTACATTTTTAATTAATAAAAAGTTCCATGTTCTGTCATCTATTAATCCATTAGTTTTCCTGATGTTTTAGATTTTTGCCGCGGTATTGTTTCACTATTGGTATTGAGATATTTAGGCAGGGTATCGTATCAAAGTCTGAATTTTGGAATCATGACAACCCTACAAACTACTTTCATCCTCTTTCCTTTTACTTCTTAATTTCACATCTCCATTCCCCTCTCATTGAGTCATTTCAAGCACCACTCCTGTTGCTTAGTTACTTATGAGAAAACCAGATTGAGAAATCATCCGTAGCATCTGCTTAGCACTATTGGAAAACAATAACAGTTTTGTGATGGATACTAGAAGCAGTTAGATGAAATACGTGTAACGTAATGACATAATTATAGTTTTACCTGGTTTCACAGCAGAACAGCACTTTTCTTTGTTTTACAGTCACTAAGAATGTCACCTGATAGCAATAAAGAAAGATTAAAAGTGTGGGCTGAAAACATTGTTTCTTGCCACTGATCATTCTGTGCTTGTGTCTAGTGTCTGTAGGCATGTCACACATAGACATGATGAATACAAGTGAAGGGTTTAATAGTTACTTGGTGAGATTGTCCATTGAGTTGCATTCTAATTTTTATTTCCAGTAACTCCATATTCCTTTGTTCATTTCCACAAAGTGGATGCCCTCAGACATACCTAGAGTTTTGTATGAAACTCCTGGGAAACGGTTGTATGTGCCTTTGGTTGAAAATTCAGAAAATCCAGTTTTTCAGTTTGACATTAAAAACATTTCTCATTGGTAAAATTCACTTTTGAAGACATTCCACTGATCAAACCCTGTCTTTCTCTTCCTGCCCTTTAGCTGTTTTCACTCTATGAGCTATGCCAGCGGAGCATGTTTCCAGTCTAACATGGCTTTTGAGAAATTATGCATAATGATGGACTTATACGCTATTGAATATGACAGCTCCTCTGATATGCATACTATGTCCGACATCTGCAAAGTCCAAATCTCTCTCTGCCATTCTCTTTTACATTCTCTCTCCTTCTTCCTAGCTGTGGTTTAATATCTTCTCTTCGACTCCTGGCTGGGTTTTATTGCTTTATTTATCAGGGTAACCATGAATTCCTTCTGCGCAAGTGTCCATGTGGGTATTGCGAAGTACATAAGAAAAGTTTTCAATTAAAGAAATATGAAATAAGAAGTTTTCAAAGATAATGAAAACTCAAACTCTCATTGTTTCTCTTTATTTAAAGAACAGAGCTCATAAATGTCTTATGAGCATCTGCCTTATCTCAGCAAAGCCTGAATAAGAACTGAAGGAGCTGGTAAATTATTTCTGATGTCTTCATAAGGAAAAGAAAGACCATGTAGCTGTATGAAGCAAATTAGGGCTGCGTATTGTCAAGAACGTCACAACACTGTTCCACTTCAGTACTATGTGTCACATTATAATAGCATTTGTTTAAGCGATGAGATAAGGGTAAGTATGGGAAACATGTTGCACATGGCCACAATTTACTTTAAATTATCAAACTACAGTCTTTTTACGCAATGTGTTGTATTACTGTATATTACTGTAGTAGTTTTGATAAATAACAGAATACTAAGTCTTTATTGGGAAAATTAAATGCAAAAAAGTGCATATATCTATATGCTGGTGAATGAACACAATACATATTTCTTGAACTTGAACAATATGATTAAAGTATCCATATTGGAGCAGCATTTAAGAGCTGGTTGTAATCTCATAACAACAGTGTGTGCCTGTGCCCATGTTGCACTTTGGTGAGTTGCAGTAAATTTGGCGGTGTCTACAGTAAATGACAGAAGCGCCTGTGCCAGTAACATTCACGCAGTGCAGAGTGCAGTTTGGGCGTCAAGGATTATCTGGCTTTGTCCTTGCTCTATCTGTCTGCCCAAACCGTGTCAAAAGCAAATTGTGCAATGTGCAGTCATATCCTGTGCTATTCCCATGGCTCTGTCAACCAACGCATGCACACAGAGATCCCACTCAAAACTACCCAACCTGTCTTATGTAAGATAGGCTTGCTGCGGTAGTTGGTGTTACCGACTAGTTCATTTTCACCTATCAGCAGCGTGTTATCAATACATAGTCGGAGACGGATGCTACAAACTGAAAATGAAAGCGTCAGAGCAAACACTTTCACACACACGGGGCGAGAGAGAGTTGACAGACAAGATGATGGTGGAGGATTTGGTGTCAAAGTAAAAAACAAAAGTGCCTATTTGGCAATATTTTGGATTTAAACCCAATGCTATAAGGGAACCATATCGTTAATGAGGCAATCGTTTTGGTCAATTGGCCATAGCTAATATATTTCTTCTGAAACCCAGCCCTTCGTCCTGCCAATGGGCTGCAATTCTTCTGTCCGTCTTTGAGCAAAAATTTGACAAAAATCAGTAACCACAACCTGTGCACTCTCACAGTGCTATGCACCATGCACCACTGGTTCATAAACCCCATAGTGTCCTGTTCACAAAATGGAGCATGAGATGCTTGCCAATACAAGAGTCAGGCCTGTCATTTGAAGGACAAAGTCAATATGCTATCCTTCTGCCAAACACATCAGTATCCAGTCCCTTTGATGATGCTAATGCAAAGGGATGAGTTTCTGTATCTATCTGTCTGAACCACGACACAATGCACTGTGCATCCCTGTGTGTCATTCTTTCTTTTCTGTCTGTGTGAGAACTTACAACAAAGACGTGTTTCATCACAAAGTCTAGTGGGAAAAGAAAGGAGAGGAAAAATACAGAGAACTAGAGAGAGATGTTAGACAGAGATAAGAAGAAGAATTTGGCAGACAGGTGATTACATTCCTAGTCATGTTCTTTGGTGACCTCATATTGACCCTATCAAAGATGCTACACGTTATACAGACATACCAAAGAGGACAGAAAGAGATACATGAAAATCTGTTCTTTTCCCCTTTTTCTATGTCTTCTCTTTTAACCTCTGTTTCTCTTTCGCTGGGTTTGGTCCTTTTTATTTTTCCATCTCTTTCATAATTGAGTAAGGGGGAAAAACGCTATTGTAGTTTCAGTAATGGAAAATGCTGCTTCTACTTCACATAATCTCTTTGGTCTGAAATAAAGAGAGGGTAAAAGGCAAAGCCCCATGCTTGACTTTCTGTTTAGTGTTTAGTTAGTATTTTATGAGACCAAAGAGGCAAAAACAAAGTGAGAGAGAAAAGGTTTAGGTACATTTAAGGTCAAGGCACCTGAGATCTACAAAAGCTGAAGGCTAAAAGCTCTTGACCCTTTTCCTTGCTTAAGAATTTTTTTTCCCACATCATTCACATTCTGAAGTTTGTATATTTTATTTAAGTGCCCTAACACTACTTTAGGAGCAACGGAAGTCAGACGGCGACTGGCGGTACCACGGTTTTGTAGTCTGTGGCTCACGCTACCGCAGTTTCACAAGCGTGTCAGAGAACTACGGTGTCCTTCAGGTAACATAAAAAGGTTAAAGGCTCTCTCTAGAGCCAGTGTTTGGTTTGTCCATTCTGGGCTACTGTTAAAACATGGCAGAGCAACATGGCGGACTCTGTGAAGAGGACCCGCTCCCTATGTAGATATGAAGGGCTCATTCTAAGCTAATGAAAACACAACGATTCTTAGTCTCAGGTGATTATACACTAACGAAAACATACTTATGAATATTATATTCCATTTCATCTAATGAATCTTTCAAAATGTTACAAAATGTTCATTTAAGTATAATTTCAAAGTGTACTTTACTTGAGTATTTCCATCTTATGCGGATAAAAATTTTACATTGAAAAACATATGATAAGCTTATAAAATACAATAGAAAAGATCAGTGTCTACTTGGGGCCTGTCACAGGTTTCAGATGTTGTGTCTGTGAGTTGTTAGCAGTTCAACCAACAAGTGATTTCCCCACTAAACCTCTCAGAAGGTCTCGTTTAAATAACTATCTCGAGGGCAAAAGAGGTCAAATCATCAATATTTCACAAAAATCAAATCCCAAAAAATATTACAAATGTGTGTATCAAAAGTGTTTTGTTCTTCTTTCCTCTCCCAGTAATCCTCTCACGACCCCTCAGATTTATCTTGTAACCCTTGTGAGGGAGCCAGACTATTATGTTGGGAACGATGCCAGGCAAGTACTTTTACTTTTGACACTTACATTGACACTTACATGAGTACATTTTGTGAAGAATCTGAGTACCTCTTCCAACATTGCTTGTGAGTGAATTGCAGTGACTCCCAGTGCACTCGGCATTTGCTTGTTTTGGGGGCCCCTGAACAGTGTTACACAAAGTAGCAATGAAGATATCAGAAACCTTGTTAACCTTTCACAAAATAAATGTGACTTCCAGACTTCTGAGAATGATGAAACAATCCTGTGCTGCTTGGATCGTTTGTCATCAAAATTCAAGTCAGGCAGATCAAGCTGTTTTTTTTCATGGCTATCACACGTGATGCCAATGACAAGCGCCAGCAGCACCTAGCTTGGATGTTGGCGAAGCAGGTATCTGACAACACCTCATCAGGTCCCATTAATGTCCTGCCAAGACAGATGAAGGGAGAAATTCCCACCATTGGCGCTGGTGTTAGTAACGCTGGTTACATTTACAACAGCTTCTGAAGTCAGATAGGATGATTCTTCCATGGAAATATTAGCTTTAATAAGAGCTCATTAAACCTATAATTTTAGATACACAAAAACACATTAAATATTAAATATAATAATCTACACTCTGAGGGTTGTGTCCTAAAAAGTAAAATAAGAAGCTTTGGTTTGTTTTGGGAAGTCAGCCCACAGAATCTTGGCACCTGTCCCTGCTGGACATTAATGCCTGAAACTAAAGGCATTTGCATTTAAAAGCTGTATTTGCTAAAAAAGAAAAAGTAGGAAACAGAGCCTGAAGGATGATGTGTCGTATTTGACTCAACATTTGATTCCACAACTTTTTTTCCCTGTCCTGGAGGGAGAAAAGCTGTTCTATTAGGCTGACACCTGTTCAAAAACTTGCAAGGCATTGAGCTTTTTTTAGTTTGTTTGTTCTGTTGCTTCCCGTTTACTTTTCTGTGGTCTGTTTATTCCTTTTGTGCAACATTCTCACTAAAATGTTATGACAGCTTACACATGATGCTATTGGGCTAGTTATGAAAAAAAATATCTTTGAACGAAATTGCAATATACGTGGGGATGCAGACAAAAGGATTCGGTCAACATGAAGTTATTAAATATTATGCGCTGTGGTCGTGCAGTGGGATATATCTTATCAGGTCATGACATTCTGACGAATTGGAGAGAGTTATCTGATGGCTGTTTCACATGAATTTTAAATTTGTTTTCCTCCATAAAAGATCATGGCACCCTCTGAATTCTCTGGAAATTATAACTACCAACTCAATATTGATAACAAATCATAGTATCACAGTATCCTCAGCAACTGTGGAAATATCTAAGCATAGTGGGGTACAGAACAGGACCTCACAAAAGTTGGCATTATGTGAAAGCAGGACTGCTTATCGTTACTATGCTAAGGATTTCCACCCTAGGCAGCTGGCAAAGGCAGGAGCCCAGCTCAACTGATATGAGATAGTGGTGCTGAAAGAGCATGCACTCTACCATTCCTGTCTCACTCTGCCAAAGGCATTCCCTTCAGACTACAGTCACTATCCATTGCATAACAACCTAAAAAAGCATGCACATAAACCACAAACATCCAACCATGTGTCTTAAGGCCACAGCACAAACATGCTGTTGCTCCTTGGATTAAAGTGCATAACATGTACTCATTTTTGGCTGTCAAGGACATCTTTCTCATCTTTCTCCCACTCTATACTAACTACTAAATCAAGAAAAAACCCTTCCAATATCTGCTGCTACAAGATGACAGCTGTTACTTTATGTGCATTACAGCAAAACACATTGTAAAAGAAAACTACTTCACAAGGCACTGACTCTTTTTCTTCCTTTTTTCACAAAAATAACACATACGGTAATGCCTAAAAACACAGAGAAGCAGCACTATGATGACAGGATTACCATATATTTACATACCACTTGGCCTCAGGCTTTTATTCTAAAGACCTACAGTATATGTTGCATCCCAGGAAGCATTACTTTAGGTACAATTGTAGGTCGTTGCACCACATGCAATTGCCAGCTTGATCGGACTTGGCGGTCCGAGTTCACAATGCCAATAAAGACTACACACAAAGAAACCATCACACTATACATTGTACAACATATTGTTGTAGTATGAGTAACGTGACGTCATATCCGCTTCAATAACCAAAACAAAAAAAGCTGGTGTGAGCCGAAGCGAGAGTGGTAAACACTACACATACAGTAAAGTATGGGAACACGTTGGGTTTCAAACATTGCCAGGAAAAGCTGAGCTAGACACCATGGCTAAAGCTGCATGCTAACTTTGTCATGGACAGTAAATGTTATTGTATTGCAGTAACGTGCGGTCAAGCCAGCCGTCACTCTCATCTCTGTGGTCAAATCAGCCAACGCTACAACTGTAGAGCACTTATATACTGACATTTATGTTAAATACATTCAAACGGCCCCGATGGAGCTGCCTATGAGAGGATAAAGAGAACGGAGCTGACGGGAGAGCTAGAGACGGACTTGGCGAAGTTAGCGGAAGTATGCGCGTGTCACGACGTCTGGTTTTCAAAATAAGGTGTTAACAAATGTTATAGTATATACAAAATACATATATGGAAAGTACAAAACATATTACATGTCCTTTGTAAATTGAAAAGAAAATACTAATTTGTGGGGGAAATGACTTCATCCTTTGATTTTTGAGTTGCTGGAAAACATGTATTAAATAATTCCTGAAAATTACCAAATAAAGCGAAATTCCCTTTAAGTGTATAAATGAACTTTTCTCCATGGTCTAGTGTTTAAAAAAGTTATATAAATCATAATATCAAATTGCAATTCTTGTAGAATCGCATTACTTAAAAATGGCAATAGATATCAAGTCGGCACCAAAGTATCGTGATAGTATTGAATCAGGAGATAGGTGGATCGTCCCAGCCCTATTGGTTATCACACTTTACTACCTGGTCTATCTTTCAAATTTTATAACACGTGATTTAAATAAATAGCAGGATCTGTGCTTATGTGTCTCATTATTTTAACTTATTATCATATAATAGCTGGGAACAATTATACGATATAAGTTTCCGGGTGAACTAACAAAACTAACAAAAAGAATACACTGTAATGCATTATGCATAGCTTATGTGCACACAAAAAGATCTGGACTAGAGTAATATATCAAAATATAAGTGGCACCAAACCCCTGAAATGATTGGCAGAGTGGAGCCATTCTCTGCCAATGGCATAACCTGGCAGTGAAGGCCATTACCACAATTGACTGTTAATTCTTGTCAAAATGACAATGTGTCAAGTTCAAACGGCTGCATCAACATCTCTCTGACAACTTGGATGAAATGTAAATGAGGGCAAATCAAATAAACCTGATGGGATTAGCAGACCTTTTAAACATTATTTCAAATGAGCAGACTACATAATGAGCTGCTGTTTAGACACTTCCCACTGGAATGCAAAGTGTTGGCTCACTTTTCACATTTTGTCTAACCTCTTGCTTCTAATGTTTTTCTCTAGTACGGCTACATTTCAGCAGTGCTGTAAATTTCCCCCATAGGAAAGTAAGGCCCATTACACATTACACAGCTTTTCTCCTGCATACTGCATCTATTCACAGACATAGTTAGGCTCTATGTGCACACACACACACACACACACACTGAAACGTATTGTACACATGCACACACATACCCAGGCACACTTTCATAATACATTCACGGTATGTGAACAAACGCAAGCACACACAAATTCATACTGTACAGAGCAGCATGCACTGAGTTGACCCCTATATCACACATACAGTATGAGAGCATGCACACACGTCTGATTTGGTTTGACTGCAGAGTAATGCGCAGGGGTTAGATGGCTGTCCAGTGTGCATGACCCTCGGCAACTACATGGAGATGGAAAAATAAGACTGTCTGTTCTCATATTCTGCTTCTCTGCTGAGCTGCACAGCCAGACAGGACGGCCCTCGATAGGAGTGGAATGTTTGTGTGTGTCTGTGTATGTGTGCATAAACAGCTGACTGCGTAGCTCTACCACTTCTACTGTGTGTACTGTACATCTGATATGTATAGTCATTCAGGCAGACACACAAATCCAGATTTACAGTACTGCTCTAACAATTCCAGTTTGACTTAACAAAACCCATTTAAAATGATTTTATGACTTTTATCACAATTTCTTTAAATAGTTGGAATTTTGACACTTATGAGACGCACATCAAAATTCCTCTGGGATTCTGCTGCTACAACTTAGGTCTGCACAATTAGTCGAATATTAATTGCAATCACGATTTTGGCTTTGCACAATCAAATGAACATGATTGACTGCAATAAAACAATTTAACTGCATGCTCTGCTCATAGAAAACTCCACCAGGGGGCGATCAAGATGTTTTGGCTTCACTTTTGGGGAGCTGTCATGCCGCTGCACGCGTAACCTACAGTCGCTGCTTGTGAAAAACTTTCCTGAATGTTGTGGCCACAGTCCAGAGTAGAAGAGTAAAATGCAATGAATTCAAGTGAAGAACCTTATTTTGAGTCTTATTTTGATGCAAACGTATTAATTAGCAGGAATATACTGTGGCTCAATGTGAAAGTCAAAGCAGTGCATTTTCAAATTTTATTTTGCTTCAAGGAGATACACTGTGAATAAGGACAAGTCTTATTTCGATGCAAAGATTTGTATATTAGCAGGAATGTAGCAAAACATGGAAATGAGAGCAGCGCTCTGTTTTAGGGACCAATCTGATTTTTTCAGTCCCGATACCAATAGTGATACCTGGGCGTTGGTACCAGGTACCAGTGTTTAATCAATAAGCTGTATGCCTCAGTGTGTGGAAGAGACTGGGATCATTATTTAATGAATAAGGCAACATCTTGACTTGACTTAAACATTGTTTTCTGACTTTATAAAACTAAATGTAACAAATACATATATAAATGTACTGAATTGATATTTCTTATTAAAAAAAAAGAATCGTACACCAACAACTTGGGAAACAATCTTCAAAATTAACAGGAATTACAATTTAAGTGTAAACCTTTTTAATGCAGCAACAAATTGGCCAAAACGTAAACAGTAATTCAAATTCCAGTATATAATGTATATAGTACACAAACATAAAATTATGTTTAGTAGATCGGCCCCATTGTCATCGATATTCGATCCAGCTATTTGAGTTAGTATCGGCCTGATATCTGATCCAGTATCGGTGCATCCAAACTCTGTTTATTTAAATGTGAAAGTGAAATAAAGCATATTTTGTCCCTAAAATCAATGAATAATTGTAATCTCATTATTGATCAAAATAATCGTGATTATCATTTTGGCTATTATCATGCAGTACACTTCCATAGCCACAAGATTAAACATTTCCATAATGCCGCAGTAAGCCTGAATGTGTTGCTCCAATCTCTACGGTATAACCTTGATGTTAGAAATGAACCAGAACATACCTTTGTTGACATAATGTGGTAATCGACCTGCAGCCCTCTCACATGCACGTAAATTCAATTAAACAAGACAAATCCATTACACAGTGAGTACAGTAAACAAAAACCTTCAAACTATCACTACAGTATGACCATCGGTAAAAAAGAGTAAGCATGTGACTGTGCATTAATTTCTCAGCTCTCCTTTGTTGTCTAAAGTCAATTCCACTTTAGTTCTGTATGTTGACTTTAGACTGCCTGGTATAGCCACAACACATACTAATCCAGTCTTGGTCTCCCTCTCACCGCTAAACCTTTCCTAAATTACAGCATTGTCCTATTGTGCATGTCCTGTTCTAAGCTCTGCCAACTCCCCTCAATGTGTGTTTATGTGTGCCAGTTTGCCCCTGTGTGTGTATGTGAGCGTGTGTGTGTGTGTGCGTGTGTGTGTGTGTGTGTGAGGGAACATGCATTATAGTTTTTGGATAATGACAGATAGACGATTTGGGAATGGAACACAAATCAGAGTGACCTTTCCTTACAAGTATTTATATGCATACACAGAAAACGCCCACTCACACATTCTCCTGCACATCATCACACACACACACACACACACACACAATCACGTACACACATACACACGACACACACACACACACACACACACACACACAGGTCACCGGAAAACAGTGGAATTAATAGGACCAAAAACAACAATATCCTGACGATTAGAGCCGGGACCTTCAGACTAAAGAGGATTTGCAGCTTAACTTTTTAAGATTTAGCTACAAGACTTATGCTCAGGACCACAGTGTAATTGAATAAGACATTTGCATAAGGATTACCAGTACCCACTTCTAATTCTTTTTATTTAATACCGCAAAGAGATATTTTCAGTCAAGTGAATAATGGTTATAAATAACAAAGGTAAAGTTAGCAGACACTCTCTCTCCCTCTCATTGCAATGTGCTTTGAAGGGAGAAGAGAGTAAGCAGAATAAAGAGATTTAAATTATACTCATCCAAACATTGCCTTATAACTTTACATTATGGTGCCCTACAGTCAATGCAACTGCATTAGTGGTGATTTTATTTACATTTTAAGGGCCCTATCTCTTCTTAAACTGAGACAACACATTGCCTGAAGTTCACAGCTTTTCCTCAAGCTATATAACAAAGGCAAGGCTACACTTCACACAGCAGTATTTTATCAGCATGAACGAGGACGTGCTGATACAGATTAGCTGCAATGGTCTCGCAGCATTTAAAGAAACATACATCTTACAGATACAACTCAGATAGCAAAATGACTTTCCAAATGAAGTTTGGTTTTTACTAGAATAGAAAATATTTACCATACATGTATGTTTCTTGTTTTTATCTATCACTTTTGCATTTACTAAGAAAGCAAACTCATTAAAATGTTGAACATTTTACTTTATGATACATTATGTTTTACCTGGTTACAACTCTGAAGGTTAAATCTTATAAAAGACTTAAAAGGTATTAAATATAATATTATAGAAATTATTTTCCAGTATTTTGTGTTACAAACTTTTTCATGGCAGACAATTTGACATTTGTCACAGCAGGAAAAACACAGATTAAATTAATGACACTGATGATGGCTGCATCCATCAGGGCACAGTTAGTGTGCATGATGGCTCTCTGGTGTGGCTTCCTGGGACACTTAAATAAACCGGAGCCATCGTTAATCTTATGACTTCCACCTGGGCTTTTCCTGCTATGAAAAGTTAAAATGTCTGTCATGGAAAAGATCTACTGAGATGTGTAAG
>CAKAOI010045243.1:24588-73070 GCA_916701655.1 Sebastiscus albofasciatus
TATATATATATAGAGAGAGAGAGAGAGAGAGAGAGAGAGAGATTTTTTTCGAAATTGTAAATATAATAAATTGAAAAAAAAAAAATCTTCAAAATCTTATCAGGAGTTACTATTCAGGTGTAAACCTTTTTATTGCAGAACACATTGGTCAAAACTTAAACAAGGATTAAAATTCCAGATATAGTATATAAATATAGAATTGGATTTAATAAATAGGCCCCATTGTCACCGATACCTGATCCAGGTATATGAGTCAGTACCGGCCCAATATCCGATCCGGTATCGGTGCATCCCTAGTTTCTTCTTACCTTACGAAACCCCGTGACTATCAAATGTTGCTTCCCCACAAACATCTGTTTTGACTAATAAGTATAGGCAAATAAGAAGAGTGGGGAAAGGAAAAACATGTAATGTGTCAGTATTGAAACATAAATGCAGTAAAGTAAGAATAAATAAATGAAAGCCAAAACAAGAAATCATCTATATTTAGTCCATATTGACGCTCTTACTCAGAGAGAGCTCTGCCAAATGAAGACAGACAGGGGAAAAGTGGACTGCGACTGCAAGTTAAAACAGTTTAATTGGTAGATTGAACATAGAGAGAGAAGAATCCAGGAGCCTAAACCACTCATAGTTTATAGATTTTCAAAAAGATTGAGCAAAAGAGGAGCAGAATATAAGCTTGATGAAGAGAAAAACAGATGTGAATTTTCCTTTGATTGCAGGTTTGCAGACGGTTAAAGAGCCTGGAGTGAAGAGAGTGCATGTGTGGGCAAGGGGAAAGGGGGTGCAGAGGAGGGAGGCTGAGACAGTGGAGTAAAGGAAAAACAAGTGAAAAGCAGAGGCCAGCCCAGAGGGCTGTCCGCAGCCAGAGAGGTTCTAATGATGCTGTCTCGATAACAGATTTCATTGTGCAAGAAGTACTGGTTGTGCTCGAGTGTATTCTGAAGTAAGACATTTCTTTAGCGGTCCCTGCTTTGGAAACTTGAGGGAAACATTTCTGTGTGATACTGAAACATTTTATGGGATATAGAATTGGTATTGGTATTGGTATAATACAAAAAATGGTATCATATAAAATTACAAGGCACATCACACATAAAACAGGAAGACATTTCCCAGGACCTACCTACCTACAGTACCTAACTCCAGCCCCTTTAATCTGTGCTGTAACTAATACAGTGACTGTGTAATCAGCACAAAATTGCAGCCATAATCAATATGCTAGCCTCCTTGCTACCAGTCCCAATGGAATTCACTGCTGTAAATAACAAAGAGGTTATTATTCAACCTGCTTGAGGATACAAATTTGTAAGCTATTATAAGGCTGTGAATTATGTCACATTGGGAGCAGCTGAGAGACAAGCGCTTGTAGATTTATTAAGAGCTACACAGCCACTCAGAACACCGTGTCCATTGAAAGTAGGAAATTACTTGTTGTAAAATACTGTTGAATGCTAATGTCTGCCATTACTTTTACAGTATGTGTCTTTCAAAGATGATTAGCTGTAAATTACACTTTTGCTACGGTCAGTGAGTCAGGCCAAGGCTAACGCACGATTGGTTTGAATCAGATGTGCAGCACAACACATTACATTAACAGAATAGAAAGAGGCTGTGCATAATACACCATCTATTAAGCTCTTGCTTTCTATCTCATTTCTGATTTAAGAGGTGGAATAACAATTTATTCAAGTTAACATAAGTGACTAACCGCAGTAATCTAATAATGTAAGCATGAAAAGCAGCGGTAGCCTTTAATTATTAATATGGGCAAGAACAAAAGTGGTCAGTTGCTCTGTATCTGCACAGCGAGGAGAACATTTTACAAACGCAATAATGCAAACCATATGCAAATGTCTGCTCTTACTGAGCTCTCCCACTCAGTTCAAACCCTACAGGGACACTAGATTAAAAGCTGCACTCCAGATGGGCATATGCAGGCAGCTTTGTGACATGTTGCCAAATGTGTCAGACAAACAAACAAACATCACATTACGATTCCACGACAGCGATTACCGAAACGTTTAACACCTCTTAGTTCCGATGCCTGTTTCTGTACTCACTGACAGCATATCAAACATGAAGAGGGAGGTGGAGACCAGTAGAGACAGGTACAGAGAAAGAACAGCGCATTTCAGAGAGTAAAAAGTAAAGACAAAGATTGAGGCAGAAGCAAAGAGAAAGAACGAATGAGATGTTGGAAGTGAGGCTGGGAAAGATTGAGAAGGAATAAAATCAGACAGTGAAGGGGAAAATGCTGCAGAAGAGTAAAAGCATGTAAGGAAAGAAGAGGCACGGAGAAGTATTTAGGAAATTCTCTTGGTATTGTGATGGGAAGAAATTAAATTACCATTATTCAACAGGTGCAAGAGCACATGTGCACACACACTAACACACACCATGGATTTACGATACCAAATGTGACCAACAAGTAAAGCTCAACCAAAATGAGTACAGATTAACCACAGCAGTTCAATACATCTGGAGCTGTGTGAATTTCAACTAATTCATTAACTTAAATTAATCTATGTTATTGTTTTGCTCTGATCGTGTGTGTTTGTAGTCCTCCATAGCAAATGGTTTATAATTAATTTCTAATTTTGTATGTCCATTGTATTATCTACAATTGCTAGTTTCATGTTACACATGGCCCACTTGCTATTAAGGGTTTAATCTTAAAGAACCACAACAAGAAAAACACCCCTACTTTCAAATACCTGCTTTATTTCACGGTTTCACTTTCAGCTGTATAGGAGTCGAGGTAAGTTGCTGCTGATGAAAACCAACATTTCCTGATGTTGCTGCTTCATAATTAATGCTTTAAAAAAAAAAAAGCCTATAACGGGGGACTGTTATTGTGAAGAATATAGGAAATTAAATGTTTTCACCGTTTTACAGCCACTCCTTTGACCACTAGTCACAGCAGCGGTCACACACAACCTCAAGCAGGTAGCCCTGTTGTAATGGAGACGTAAATCCCTGCCGTGCTGGGCTGACGCGCCAAGTCACGTATGGAAAAACCCCACAAGACACGGGAATTTTGCTTGTGTCTTGGAGGAGTTATAGCATGTATTAACCGACGACAGCCTAAACTGTACTAACACTGCACTGCTACGCTCACAGCTAGTTATGGCTGACTTCACTTCACCGTCACTCTCTCTCTCTCGACCACAAACACCAACACTCGCTAATGTGAAGCACACAACCTAACACTTTGTTTTTCCTTAAAGGAGTTTGCTACTTGTATAACATATTTTAGTTTTAAAAGAACACTTAAAATACATAATTCCCCGATGCTTTGGCCTTGCAGGGAATCATCTCAGGCCTGGCGGAAGCCCTGGTATCAGATCGGTGCATAGACAGGCATACTCACCGACCAATCCCAAATGTTGGGCAGTATCAGATGCATTTCCAATACTGGTATCGGTATCAAAATAACTCTAAATTAAAAATATATCATTTAATTGTAAAGCACCATTTAAAAATAAAAAAAAAGTTTTGTGCATCAATGTTGCATTTTTTTCAAGACAGAAACTCAATGCATCTAAGAACTTATTATTTGTTTTCCAGCCTTTGCAGATTCTTTCTGAATATATGAAGACGGTGGTGGGAGTGTTGCGAAAATTAGCAGCGAAGGAGTATTAGCAGCAAAGGTGTGATATAAATAGAGATTGGAAATAAATAATTACTTCACTGCTGCTCAGTAAACAACATGTATGATTTGTGCTGTGATTAATGAAGGCAGGAGAGATTTCACACGTTGAGACACATGGGTCAAGCAGTATGATGCAACACAGGAGAAAATATTATACAAATAACACAAAATATAACAAATGTGTTGTTATCTATACATGCACAACTTCATCAATGCATAAATCATTATTTTCTATCTTGTCAGGTGGTAATGTTGTTTATGGTACTTGTTGTGAAGACTTTACGTCTCAACAGTTCTACTTAATTTGTTTGAAGGGGGTCAACAAGAAAGATGATGGGGTGTGTTGCTGAAGCAAAAAAGGCCAACCATCTTCATGTCAATAAATCATTTACCAATGAATGAAGCAAGGAAAGACTATTAAGGCAATATTCCTTAGATTTAAATGGTAAATGCACTACAATCATAGCATCTACCGACCACGCAAAGTTTGGAGCATTATTTAGCCTCCTTTGTGACAAGCTAGTATGAAATGGTTGGTTCCAATGGATTCCTTAGGTTTTCTAGTTTCATATGATGCCAGTATCTTCACTCTATCTTCAAAACTGAGTCCGCAACAACCTAAAAATCACAAGTTGTGTTAATGCGTTTAAGAAATTAGTGACGTAAAAACTAATTTGCGTTAATGCGCTATTGCGTAATTTTTTTAAAGCCCTAGTTATTTAGTGTGCACATTTTTTTTGAGACTAGTATTCCTTGTGTGCACCTTTGTGTGTGTGTGTGTGAGCGCACATGCTTTAGTTAAAGTGCAGTGTGCACTATGTGGAACAAATGTGCGAATGCCATGCCTTCTGTGTTTTATAGTGCTGTGAAGAACAGCCTGCCTATGATTGGTTGTAGAGGAAATAATTCAGAGAGAGACACTGCCAGCGAATAACTCACATACACACACACGCATGATGAAACACACATAAATATACACACAAACACACACACACACGCTGGCATGTGCCCTTAAACAAGACGGCAGTCTGGACATGTGCTCACAAATGAGCACTCTGAGGTGCATGCAAGTGCAGGCGGTATGCACACTGCTTAATGCATGAACATGCTCACACACATGCACGCCTGAGATGCTCATGCAAATACAGTACAAACGCATTTTATGCACGGTCAGGGCACCGTCTGACCCAGTGAGACAAAGCGCTAATTGCTGGAAGACTAAAACAGCATTTGTGTCAGCAAAGAGACCATGAAAAAGAAAGAAAGAGAGGTGGAGAGGGCAGCTGTAAATATTCAATTCAAACTGCAGGAATGTAAGGAGTACTGAATGAATAAACACCATACAAGGACACTTACACCCACATATAATGTAGATGTGCATACAGCCATGGAAGTGTACAAACACACACATTCTCTCTCTCACACACACACACACACACACACACACACAAAACTGACATACTAGTCCTTAGTCCTTGACAACAAAATTCCTTTGAAGTTTCTCTCATTATTAGCATGATTACATAGACCTCATGCACACCAAGCACTCTTCCCGAAAGAGACTCACTGCATACAAATCGGTATTATTCTACTGAGTTTCACTGTTTGTTCAACATGTTTGTATTTTGCTCGTCTTGTGAATAATATGCCGAATAGTGTGATTACTTCCTCAGTGTGAGGCAGTAGGATTAGCTAGGGAGCTGTGCGGAGTGTGAAATGTCCCCACTGGTTTTAAAATAATATCAAATACAGACCACATGCATGTATGTCTCATACAATATGCAACCAAAGTAACATATTATGAGCAGCTGTTTCAAATAAGGTGTTAGCAGTAACAGTACTGTACAGTGTATACAACATATATATATGAAAATAAGATTGATTGGATTATATTCACCAGAGGTATAAAACAATGAATAATGCCTGACAATGACGGATATATTTGACTTCAGGACATGAAAATCAAACATTTTAAGGTATCAATTTCGATATTTTCCAAATTAAAAGTCCCTAGAGGTGTATGATTCAACTTTTTCCCATGATCTAGTATTAAAAAAGTTAACCAAAATTGCAATAAATCATAATATTGAATCGCAATACTTGTAGAATCGCACTACTTAAAAATCGCAATACATATTGAAGTATTGTGATAGTGTCGAATCGGGAGATAGGTGTATCATCCCAGCCCTAGCACAGCCTCTACAACCAACTAGCTTTTCTCTCCTCAAATGAAACATTGACCAGAAAATTAGAAAATATCTTCATTCAAAACCCAATCTTAAGACTACAGAGCCAGAGCAAAAGCATGCCCTTACACAGTGTGTGTGTGTGTGTGTGTAATCTATATGCATGCTTCTGCTCACAGAAGCAGGTCAAGCCAATCTCCACAAAAAGCAAGCAAGAGACCTTTTTCTGGTGAACACCAAAGGTTCTTGTCCTCAGCTGACATTAAGCGTGTGTGACTCTGCGTGTGTCGACGGGATAAACACAAACACACAATACAATCATCCGGGAACAAGAGCCCGTGTTGTACAAGTCCTTCCCAGGCCATCTGGTCTGTTCTACCTGCATCACTGACTGCTGCGGTGAGATGAAGCACCTTCGGCAGGGCAGGGCTGTCTCTCCTAGCCTACATCTGCAGTCAACCTCAGACAAGCAATCATACTTCTTCTCACAGCTACCTGTCAGTCCACCTCAACCTCAGAAACACACACACATATTCCCTCTTTCTCTCCGTCTCTGTGGCCTGGTTAAGGGTTCTGCCTCAGTGACCAGGTACAGACGTCAGAGCTGCTGTCTGTCTCTTTCCTTCACAAGAGGATGCACAACAGTCTCAAATATCACACAGTTTGCACCTCTGTGAATCATATTCACACACATACATAAAACACCGGTGTTCATGCACACAGAAACTTGAGGTGCTAAATCTTCCCAGTCAAAAAAAGCATGGACCAGCACATCTGTCAACACTCATAGATACATAACTCAAAAGATGTCAAGCATTTAATACACACTGCCGGGCCCCCACCGTTCTGAATCGGTGCATAACTGAAGATTAGAATACACGTGTGCACGCATACGCACAAACAGAAGTTCAGAAGAGGAAGCGGTGTTGACAGCTGTGAAACTCGTAGACAAAACCAGGCAGGAACAGCCATTCACACACACTGAGATGTTTAGAAATCCTTCTCCATGGAAAAGACCAGAATAGCACCAACGTGAAAGAAAAACCAGGCCATGCCAGGACAAATCTCCCTCTCTGTCTTTCTCCCCCTTATTTCCTCACCCTGCAAATAATGGAAACCTCTCATTTTGTGTTTCAACTCTTCTCATCGAAATGACAGAAATCCTTTTCTCTCCCTCACCGCTGTTAAAGGACAGAGCCACACACACACATGTGCACACACTGCATAGATCCAATAATCTCTCTGTCCATCCCACACTCCCTTCTTCATCACCTTAACTGAACTGGGCGTCCAGAGGATAACACTTTTTTTTTTATCTCTGTCCCTTTCATCTAAATGACACAGGTCTCCCATACAGCAGCTTACCTTGACCATAACAGGACACAGAGTTCAACAGACAAAAATGTAACACAAAAAAGATTAAATTAAATATCATATTTAAATTGTGGGTTGACAGACACACAAACTGTAAATACATTTGAGGGAAATCTTCATTAAAAGGTTCCTAAAAAGCAATTACTGTTCTGATTTTGCAGATAAAGCAATGATTGTGTATCGTTTAGGGCTTTGTGTTGGCAACAATCTGGCGATACGACACGTATCATGATACAAAGGTAACGATTCAACTGTCATAGTATAAAGACCACACCAGAAATACACAATTTTAGAATAGACAAAAATAACACATTTATACTGCATGCAAAAAACTACATGGTTTTATCTCCAAATTGCATGTGATTATCATAAAATGGGCATGTATGTAAAGGGGAGACTCGTGGGTACCCATAGAACCCATTTTCATTCACATATCTTGAGGTCAGAGGTTAAGAGACCCCTGTGAAAATCGCCATGCCAGTTTGTCTTCGCCAAAATTTAGCGTAACTTTGGAGTGTTATTTAGCATCCTTCGCGACAAGCTAGTATGACATGGTTGGTACCAATGGATTCCTCAGGTTTTCTAGTTTCATATGATGATCTGCCTTTAAAACTGAGCCCGCTACAATCTCCTAAAGATCGAATAGCATCAGGGCCCGACGGCAGCCAGTCAGATTTTTACGATGTTAATTAAAAATCAATAGTGTTTTGGAGAATCGATACAGTCTTGCACAACAGTTTTTTTTCTTTCTAAAAAACATCTACAGTTTGGAGTCTGACTATGAAATGCCTAAAATCTGTAGATGTCATTTGTGTTTCCACAGAAGCTGTGGCTCAAAATGTGCACTAGAGAGCTGGAGCTGAAATACAGTACAGTAAAAATGCTGTTTTTTGGTAGTCAGATTGGCGATCTTTGAAGAATTATCAAAATGTTCCCAGTGATTATCGAATAGTACTTTCGCTTGAAATGCACATCCCTAAATTTACATATGAAGTGTACTCTAATGCACCCATTCACAGTGTGTCCTGTTTAAATGTCATACTGTACTGCAAGATAAATTAAGCCCACTGAGTCTCCCATGATTTCAGGTATAACACTGCAGATATGAGCACATCCCATTATTGCAGGCCATATTGCAAAGGCAATGTCAGAGCAAAGCATGACATGACAGATCATGCAATAACTGATGTTTTAATCTAGACTCTCTTCCTTTAGGAACTGCACATTGTATCACCTCAAAAGTGGTTGTAGGTGATTCCTTGTAAGATAAAATATCAGGAGAACCATTTGTCCTCCTTTCTCTTCATCTAAGTGTTTATTCATTCAGTTTCTACTTTGCTGTGATCTAGGCAGGAGCAACAAGAAGAGACAAACCCATAACCACACGGGAATCTATATAATATGTGGCTGTGGAGGATAAAGACATCATGTCGTATGTAGCCATCTCATTTCAATATTCCTTAGATGCCCTTGACATTTGAAATGTGTGAACAACTATGCATTACATTCATCTGTAGGCTCACGGACAACCATAAAACTCATAAGTATAGCCAGGACAAATCTAATATACTGTATCTCAATGATTGGTAACAGAATAGTGCATAAGAGAGAGAAGTGTGTCCAGTACATGATTTGAACCAGGCTCATTTGCTAGCTTCTTTCCCTCATCTTTGATGCACGGTGAGCCAGTGGATGCACTCTGACACACTCTGACACACTGCGTGTCTCAAAACCAGTGCAACTCCGATGTGAGGACTTAATCTGGCTGCATAAATCACAGTGCCTTTCTGAGTGTTACTAATCAGGAATACACACGACCAACCACACATACTCTCTAACACACACACATGTGCAGAATCCATACGAACCACCCTCAAAGCAGAGGACGATTGCCATGCAGCACACGACGCAGAGAGGGCCAAGAGGCAAGCGGACACCCCCCTTCCTTCTGCATGCTGATCATGAGAGAGAGAGAGAGAGAGAGAGAGAGAGAGAGAGAGATGGACGAGGCAGTGGTGCCAGCTCCCCAGTAGCTCAATCACATTTAATGCCTGGACAGTGCAAGATGAAAACGTCTGCCGGTCACTGCGGTTAATATCACAGAAATAAAGGCAGCTCAGTGATAGGATGGCACAGGTTTTCAGTATATACGGCTAAAAACGGTAGATGAGGACAATATGAAGTGCACTACTTCTCCCTTCTTTCCCCCTGGTTTCTCTTTATTTTTTTACTTTCCGCCTCCCTTTGATATACATCTCCCCTTGCCTGTCTATCTTCCTCTCTCCTTTTCCCTCATTCCATCTTTAGCAGCAACAAAGAGATTAAAGAGGGATTACTTCTGACATGCCAATGTGATGTTCCTGCTGGGTATAGTATTTTTTTTCTGTCTCATGCCTAAGTCAATATGACGCGCACGCACGCACACACACACACAGAGACAGGTCAGCATTGCAAGAGTGGGAGAGAAAATGGAATGAAAAAAATTAAAATGTCTTGAGGGATATAAATGATCTCGTCTTGCAAAATGCAAAATTCTGACCTGCAGAAACTAGAGTGGCTTATTTTTCCCTGAAACAATACCACCTTATGTGAGAAAACAATGATAGCAAATCACAATACTCCTTCCTGTACTGGTTTCCACTGTATCCATACCCAAGGTCTGCTGAAGAAGTGAGGACAAGGAGGTGGTGTGTGTGTGAGAGAGAGAGGCAGAATAAGGACCGAGAAGTATTGTTTTTGGGGTGATAACCCCCCTTTGTTGTGATTCAAAGTACTTGTAGCTAGCTGGGAAATGAACTATTGATTAGAAATAAGGTGAGAGGGAAAAAAGACAATGATTGGAATCACACCAACGAGCCACCCACACTGATCTTTTGTCCTCGAACACACTCACACACCAACACTTACAGGCACATACGCTTGTTAATACAAGGGAGGGTGAGCTACCCATAACACACTGCTTACATGGAGTTGTAACTAAACAGGAATAAATTCAGCCAACCAATAAACAACATTCTGTCTATTCTACTAATTGGAAACCACTCACTGACCTGGTTTACACTACAGTGTCAAGGAGGAATAGCTGTGGTTTCTCATTATCCATGTCACTAAATTTGCTCTTCAAACATATATCTGGGATTTGTATGGATTATGTTGCAAACTGGAGGTGATTTGAGAGCTTCTACTTGTGTAAATCCCATGTCTTTACAGCCTAATTTCAGCTACTGACTGTTGTAATACAGCGCACTACGATATATCTATCCATCTTTCTGTTTGCTCTTCTCTTTGCATATAAATATAGGCACATAGATAAACACAAACACTGAATACTATCAAAGGGCTGTATCTATTTAGGGTGGTGTTGAGTATACAATCTGTATATGTAGTATATCTGGCCACTAATTAGTTGCTTACAAGTATGTTCTTGCAGCCTAATATAACCACATAATAAGTAGGGCTGTCAAAGTTAATGTGATAATAACGCTAAAAACTTAAACTTTGGTGAGGAAAAACTGGCATGTCCATTTTAAAAGGGGTCCCTTGACCTCTGACCTCAAGATATGTGAATGAAAATATGTTCTCTGGGTACCCACGAGTCTCCCCTTTACAGACATGCCCACTTAATGATAATAACATGCAGTATGGAGCAAGTCATAGTCAAGTCAGCACACTGACAGCTGTTGTTGCCTGTTGGGCTTGCGTTTGCCGTGTTAGGATTTAATCATAAGTTTTATGCTAAATGCAGTACCTGTGAGGGTTTCTGGACAATATTTGTCATTGTTTTGTGTTGTTAATTGATTTCCATTAATAAATATTTACATACATTTGCATAAAGCAAGCATATCTGCCCACTCCCATGTTGATAAGAGTATTAAATACTCCCTTTAAGGTACATTTTGAACAGATAACAAATGTGTGATTAATTTGCGATTAACTATGGACAGTCATGCAATTAATCGCAATTAAATATTTTAATCAATTGACAGGCTAATAATAAGTATTCCTAACCTTATTATTCTTATCCTTATTCCTAACTTTGTCTGTAATAAATAGGCTAGCACTGTGCTAGCCAGGATCATCAGTTATGAGTCATTAAAAAAAAATATATATATATATACATATATATTCAGAAAAGTTCATAGACTGCTACCCAATAAGTAAGTAACCTATTTACCCGGCACTTCAAGAACTTAGCTTTAATATGCCAGAACAGCAAAAACCTCAAGTCAGCTTACATGCTACTTGTCAACCTCATGGAGTCTATACCAAGAAGCTAGAGCCTGTGAGACACCATGTCTGAAAACTCTAATGTCGTCCCAGTTGGCCTAGATATAAGGAACAGTGTACATATAGAGAACCTTGACCCAGTTCCAGTAGCTGACATCAGTGCGGTTACAGTAGCCTACATAGCTGAAGATCCCTGTCTTAGTCTTGCTAAGCCTAAAGATGTCACATTGCTAACACTCTTATCTAAAGAAACTAACAGTCAGTGAGCTGGTAAAGTTTCAGTATCTTGCTGTGAGACACTTGCAGAACATGTGGCTGCTGCTGTGATCAAACCATCCAGTCACAGGGTGATCTGTCTAAACCAGTGGATTACACTGCAACCCCTGTTGGGCCAGCACCACAGCCTGCAAACCTGTATGTAGGACGAGGCTTCTGCACACGTGTGGCTTTGCTAATATTCCATCAGCCTTCCTACTGTACTGCACTAACATTTCTGTATAACCTAATATGAATATTAAAACAAAACTCCATGACAACCGGGAAGCCAGTTAACTGTTAGTGCTTAAAGCTGCAGTGGGTAGAAATGGAGCAAATCTAATTTAAAAAAGTAATTTTCATAATACGGTCACTATATCCTGACAGTAGTGAATGAGACAGGTAATATGAAAAAAATCATGTGCCTCTGTGTCCTCAGGTGCTCCTTATGGCATCTGCAAGATTTCACAGACTGGAGGAAAACAAGCAGTCAGAGCTGATCCGGAGTCTGCCGTCCAGCTGTCGTCTCTAAGAGCCAGCTGTCAATCACTTATAAACTCTGATCAAACGGTCAAACTAGGCAGCGCTGATCAAATATGAATCAATATTATGTTACTGTAATGCCTATTTCTCGCCTCAAATGTTTTCAGAAATATCTTGTAGTGTACTGTTTAGCTGTAAAATGAGTTTGTGACCCGCCAGCCATTTTGAGATCAGTTGAGAAAATACCAAGCATCACCCACCAGCCAGAGCACAGCCAATAGGAACACTCAATAGTAACGCTCTCTCTCTGAAATGACCTGTGATTGGCCAAAGTCTCCCATCAGGGCTAGATTTTTTAAAACCTGAAAACAAAGCCATGAGGAGGTGCAGAAGTCTAGTTTTCTCTCAGAACACTTGAATTACATGATGCCGAAAAGTTATTATGGAATTTTTGCCCAATGATGCCAAAAATATACTGCCTACTGCCACTTTAACAGGCATCATCTGTAATGTTTGCTTTCCCCGACAAGAGGTTTTCAACGTGATTTGATTGCACCTGCATTTCCGTGGTCTGCAAATTACATAACACACACAGCCACTATGTACTTGACCTGTGTAAATCTCATTCATTTGGCCATGCTGCTGCTGTAAGTCTGATATGAAGCATCCGCTTGGTCTGCAGCCCAGTGCAGACCTCGAAACTGATCCAGCTCTTGGCAAATTGTGTCGAGGTAGCCGCTAAATTGGCCTGCATGGGGTCTGCTCTGTAAATCAGCTGGCCAGGGCCTAAATGGATCAAACAGGGCCAGTCCTCCCTCCCTGGCAGCAGTAATGCAGTGGGCTAGATTGGTGGTGGTGGCTTATAATGTGTAACGTGTGTGTGTGTTTGAGCGTGGATGTGTGCGAGTGTTAAAATATGGATGTGATCTTGGCCATGTGTCAAAAAAAAAGTTCAACATGGACAGGTGCTTATCTTTCTGCTGGTGTGTGTGTGTGTGTGTGTTTGGTCATCACTCTCACTCACGCACCTACACACACTGCTCTCTCTCTCTCTCTCTGGTCTATCGCCCATTGGAGGCCACTGAGCTGTGCAACGATTATGTGTGCCCACCACCACCTCGCGTCCTCATCTCATCCTGCAAGACACGCTCACCAGCGTCATCTCTCTCTTCCCCTCTCTCTCTCTCTCTCCTCCTCCCTCTCTCTCTCTACCTATAGCCGGAGCAGGAGGCGCTGCTACATCGCCTGAAAGAATACGCTCCCTGATGTCGAACATCACACTCGACACAACAGTGCCACACACTAAGCCGGTGGTGGTGGAAGGCGCAAAACCTTTTTTTTTTTTTTTTCTCCCCTCTCCAGGCACTGCAGTAGGCTAGCTCACGATGCATGGTGGTATTGCCATTGTGCTCCAGGAAAAAAACCTATAAATCGAAAATTCGCTGCCATCCTGGGTAATCCCTCTGCCATGCAGGGCATCATCATCATCACGCCATCCTATAAACCACCTGTTTTTCAAGCATCCTTGTCCGCAACACAGCCATTGTTATATGGGAAATTCTAGGGAAACGTTGCATTTATTGATCAATCCATATGGCATATTAGTGATATTCACCACCTGGAGAAAAACGACTTTAAAGCAATTCTCATATATTACAGTGTGCGTAGTCAATTGATGCTCAATAAGCCCCCCAACTCAAATGCAAACTTCATTTGAACGATGTCTATAATGGCGCAAAGCAGATCGTTATTTCACCAGTAATAGACCAAAGAAGCAAATGTGCCAAAAATCCTTGCTTTCAAGTATGGTATCAACATAGTGTATATTAATAGAAAAGCCCACCAAATACCACAGAGGGTCAAAGAAATCGCCAGTGATGTGATTTAAAGCAGCACAGCGCACATCAAGGCTGAACCGTCCAATCTGTTTCCTGAGAGACGCGCACACACACAAACACACACACACACGCACACACACACAGAGCCTTATTGTGGCCGCGAATTAGAGGAGAGGAAAAAAAAGCGCAGTAACTCACCGATGTGGATGATTGAATCTGAGAGCGCCGACTTCCACTCCTGGCTCCAACAAACGGCAACGAGCAAAATAGCCGAGATAACTTTCATGTTGTCCGGAATTATTTCCTCCAAAAGACACAAGAGAGAGAAAAACCACCACAGCTCAGTGAGTGAGTGAGAGTGAACAGAGTTGAAATCCAGAGAAACTGAAGCTTCTTCTTCTTTTTTTTTTAGTCCATCTGTAGGGGCGGTCAAGGAAATTCCCTTTAATCTCTTCTATCCTTGATGTATTCTTCTCTTGACGTTATAGTGTGATGCTGGAAGAATAAGAAGTAAAGATTCCCGGGTATAGTCACAGACTGGCACCCTGTTGAAATATCCTCCCCAAAACGTTAAATCATATTGTGGTCGAGCGGAGAGACGCGGAGCCGCAGAGGAAACAAACCGCATCCAAACGTCGCCGCGTTAAAGCGAACTGAGCGGCATCTGGATACATCTGGAAGCATTCGAGAACGTGAGAGAAAAAGCGCGTTATGTTGCAAAGCGGGTTCCAGTTCTAATGACCCGTGATTCCAGCCTCTCAGACTTGGCGACGCAGTTTCCCCCCTGCACCAATCACCAAACCACCAGCAGCAGCAGCAGCAGCCTCAGAGCACCAAGCCAACGGCCAAAACTTCCATTTTGCCCACAGGCTTTTTTTTTTATTCTTCCTTCACTTAGACCCCTCTTTGAATGTCAATACACACACAAGATGATGATCCCAGCGACTTTTGTTGTTGGAGGTGGAAAAGAAATGATGAAAAAAAGCCTTGTCACATGGCATTACCACGGAGAGAGGTAACCATATTCCGTAATTGTCTCTATAGTTTCCTGTAGAGATGAGAGACCAGGATGGAGAGGGCTCTTACACATACAATGAAAGAGAGCTCCACTTCTTTTTCTGCGTCAGGAAAGGGAAAAAAAATGTAGGCTAGGCTATATCAGGAGGAAAAAATACCCGAGAATGCGCGCAACGAAACGCCACTCCGCGGTCCGCTCTCCGCACTCCGTATGCGGGTACTCGCGTCAGCCTCAGCAGCACGCACGGTGGCTGGTGAAGAGGAGGTTTGCCGCGTCCGTGTGGGAGAGAGAGAGAGAGGGAGGGAGGAAGGAAAGGAGAGAGGGAGGGGACCCAGGAGAGAGAGAAAAAGAGAGAGAAAGAGGCAGCAACTATGAGCAGCAGCAGCAGCAGTTGCCAGCCGGGGCGCGCATCTACTGTCTGGATTTACCTTGGAGAAAGAGAGAGGCGAGGATGGAAGAGGATGCTGAGGGAGGGGGTGTCTACAGAGAGTCAGACAGATGAAGAGAGGGGTAATCTGCCAACCTTATAGCTCTGCCACGGGCACCTCAGGCAGCCATCGATCCGAGACCTTTTCGCTTCAGCAAGAGGCTGGTGTTTGGGGGTGGCAGTTGGTTATCACTCATCATATTTAAGGTTATCTGGGTCATCAACTCAGCACTGATTTAAACATTTTTTACATTGGTGATTTATATCCATCGACTTTACCCTGCTGTTGGGTGGATTCTCCCTCTAATCAGTTATAGTGTTCAAATTACTCATAGCAATTATTGGGACAGGATGCTTTCATCTTTCACAGCTTTTCCTGTATGTGTCCATCCATCATATGGCCATCCTCTCTCCATCTCCATCTCCATCCTATTCTTTCCCTATCCCCCCATCCTTTTGTCCATCTATTCTATATCCACACACCCCCACTATTATCCATTTATCCATCCCTGCCTCCCTGAAGAACCGGAGTCCCAAGGGTTCCTCTTAATCCGCCCTAGACTCTGGATTAGGGATTAGGAGTGTTGGAAACCTCAGGCTACCATTGGATTGACTGTTTTGTACGCATTCAAGGAATGGGAGATTAAACTGACAGTGATATGGATGCTGCGAAAGCTGCTCTCACTTCTCCTATTTGATGCTATTGATTTATTATTAAATGTTTATATAACCACTCACGTTGAAGGGGAACATCTCTTGTTCGCTGAGTGAGCTGTAGCTGGAAATACAGAGATAAGATGCAGCAAAGGGAACGTAAACAAAAATATTGGAAGATAAAAACAAGATGAAATACTTCAATATCTAATGTTTGTGCTTACATCAAAATGAAATACTTACAAAATGTGGTCTGCATATCAGTGATATTGAAGAAATGATTGACTTCTGAGCACTGAGAGAAAGAGTGCTATTTATTTTTCACTTTCAGTACAGATTGAAGAGGTCTTTGCTGTATTTAAAAGAAACATTATAAAGAAGTGACAAGTTTGTGGTGTCTCTGATTTGATTCCACAATGTAACCCATTCAGAATAGGACATATAGACCTTTAATTAATATGGATGAGTCCCATATAGTACCTTTTATTCACATGGAGAACACAAACACACTCCTTGAATTCATGCCACTCTAAGACATTCATACCCAAACTCTTGCATATAAATGATTGTAAAATGTATTTCACTTTCTGGCAGGAAAATAACTTTTAGGAGGTTTGCATAATTTGATTTGACCAATTCATTTAAAAAAAAAAACATCAACAGAGAGGATTCAACCTTCTATTCAATTTGATCAGAGTTTATGTTCATGAAATAATCAGTAAAAAAAAATGTATCCTTCTGTTCGTTGTGAAGTCTCCCGTAAAGTAAAACCTTGAATTTAATGTTAACAGGTTGAAAAATATTTGGACTGTTGCTGAGCAAAGAGACCGAGAAAGTGTAACCTTGAACAGCATCCCTGCACCACACAGCTCATGTATTTCTGGAAATCACCTATTTGAAAGAGGGATATGTTGCACCAGATGTGCAGTGGACACTAAGACCTCCAAATCTATATGTGTTGGCTGAAGATTGATCCTTCAACTGAGGACAGTATGAATACTGATGAGTAGTTGTGTATGCTGTGACCCCGCAATGAATACACGTACACATGTAGTATCTGGCACTGGTGAATAGGCTGCACATATGTGGGTGTTATAGGCTCTTACTGTACATATGTGGGTGTTACTGCTTTCAGTTTACAACCTCCAATCTCCAAAATGTAATTTTAAGATATAGTAAAATTAGTACTTTTTATGGATCCTATGAACCTTCAAATCCACTGTGAATGGAAAATAATGATTTAGTGATTTTCACATTCTAACAACAGTATTGTCTACTGTATATTAGGGATTTGGGGAAAAAATCAATTCACCTATGTATCACAATTTTTTTGTACAATTTTGAAATATATTTTTTAATGCAAGAATCGATATATTTGCTCCATTTGAGTTTATGCTGAGGTTGAAGGAACTTACTGCGTTTACCGTTGTAGTCTAAGTAACGTGACGTCATATCCATTCCGTATCCTTTAACCAAAACAAACCGCAGCCAGCCGAAAGGACAAATCAGAAAACTGCGGAGGTCAAGGCAGCTGTCACTTGCATCTCCCTGATCAAATCAGCTGCCGCTACAACTGTAGCCCCCCCACTGACATTTATGTTTTATGCATTGAAACGGCCCAGATGGAGCTGACCATGGATGTATAAAAAAAAAGGAGCTAACGGTAAGAGTTAGCGACAAACCTGCGACAAATCACAATACATATTGAATCGGCACCCAAGTATCGTGATAGTATCGAATCGGGAGATAGGTGTATCGTCCCAGCCGTACCGTATATGCCAATACCCTTGATTATTTACCCCTCTTTTTACTTCCTTCTGGACAGCCATTTTACTTTCACAAAATATCCTTTTGAGAATAAGATATCACCATAGTACTAATCCTTAGAAACTCTGTCTTGTAACCAAGACCATTTTGGGTAACACAAGTTTTACACTCTGTTAATGCCTCGCAGCAATGTTTTACTTTTGCTTTACTTTTTTCACTGCCTGGTATACTCTCTTCCCTGGGGATCCATTGTCACCACCAGCAGTGAGAGTTTTTCTCAGCACTCACTGTTGATAACTGTAAACAAAATTAAAAAGGCATAATTTTCTTTGTAAAAAGTAGGGCCATGGACACACAATGAAATTGGTTAACTCTCAGTCACAAAGCGAGTGTATACAGCACATACACCCACACACAAAGTATAAAGTGTCTCACAGGTCCTGTTGTGTCCGTCATGCAACATTAACTACTAGGCTTTGTGTCATTAATGTGACATCCTTGTTCATTAAAACTGTTAATTGAAAGAGGTGTAATAAAGTCAAAGATAAGCTCCTGCAACTTGGGAAAGAGAAAGGAAGATGAGAATGACAGATGTGAAGATGAGTACATGTGCAATAAGGAAGCAGAAGTAAAAACTAAGCAGAAAATGTCACCTGAAATCAAGGAAAGACAGACTTAGGCCAAAATATGTTGGTTTCTACCATTATATTTAGACATGTTCTCTCATTCCACAACAAATGATTATTTCCAGCATTTATTTTTTTCCTTGATTAATTGATTAATCATGGTCTATAAAATGACAAAAAAACTGAGAAATTCCCATACAAGTGTAGTAATTCAAAGTGATATTGACGGTGCTCAGTTTGTCTGACGAACAGTCACATACTGTATGTGTCCTTGAGGACTTACAAACCGGTTGAATGTATTTCTTACTCCATACAACACTCATAAAGCATTTTTTAATGTTTTGAAACTACATTGCTTGCATCTGCCTGCAGTCTTCCTTCCTCTCTGCTTCTGTTGGCACATTGCTACTGTTTCTGGTGCATTACTGCAATCAACTGTTGACACACGTAGTCGGCAGATATGCGTGTCACATAACTCCTGTGATTGCGGTGTGCATGTGCGTTATTGTCGCACGCTGGTAGAACATGCTATTCAAACAATACGAAGAACACTCACATCAAATTTTGCTCTACAGTTCCCTCAGTGGTCAAAACCTTTACACTGCCTTTAATCGAGTATTTGTTTCAGTAGTAACGTGCAGTGGCGGAAAGTACATTTACTGTACTTCTACTTGAAGCTGCAGTGGGTAGAATTGGAGTAAATATGATTAAAAAAGTTATTTTTATGAAACGGTCACTATATCCTGACAGTAGTGCATGAGACAGGTAATCTGGAAAAAAAAATCATGTGCCTATGTGTACTCTAGTGCTCCTAATGGCATCTGCAAGAGTCCAAAGACCGGAGGAAAACAACCAATCAGAGCTGATCTGGAGCCATCCATGAGCCAGCTGTCAATCACTCGTGAACTAAGATCAAACGGTGTAACTAGGCAGCGCTGATCAAATATGAATCAATATTCTGTTACTGTAATGCCTATTTTTCTCTGAAATGACCGGTTATCGGACAAAGCCTGAAGACCGAGCCAAGAGGCGGTGCAGACGTCTAGTTTTCTCTCAGAATACTTGATGCTGAAAGGTTATTATGGAGTTTTTTGCCTAATGATGCCAAAAACATTCTGCCTACTGCAGGTATAAGTGCTTCCCACTCCCCATGTACAATGCATCTCCACCTTGTAGGAATGAAACAGTTCTGGATGAGGCAAACATGTAAGTTAAATGGTCTAATCGGCCGGTACAGACACATTGGAAACTGTTAATCAGGGTTCACTAGTTCTGTGTCAATCTGTGGACAAATGGACAGCACTGAACATAATCCATTGTTGGCAGGACACCATTTTCTTGTTTGTAGCTGTCACTTTTGCCATGAAATACATATCTTGTCAAACACATTGTAAAAAGAAATTCTCCAATTTATGCATAGGATTTTTCTTTTCTGTAAAATGACAGAAAAGTGCCTGGAGCTTTCTTCTTTTTTTTTTTTTAACATTCTGAGAAAAACATTTACAGACCAATAATGTGCCAATTCACAAATATTGAATGCGGAGTAGTATGTTATACTAAGTTAGGAAGCTTTTTAGGATGCTAGAAACTTGTAAGTACAGCATAAGTACATTAAGCTTGTTTCACTAATTCACTAACCTACTAATACATCTTTGACTGATTGATTAACCGCTTGCTTAAAAGAACAACTGCTAAGACTGCCATGGCATTTGTAAGGCAGTCAAAGTTAACGCGATAATAACGTGTTAAAGAAATTAGTGGCGTTAAAATTAATTTGCATTAACACAACTTGCTATTTTTAGGTTGTAGAAGGCTCTGTTTTAAAGCTAGAGTTAAGATACTGGTATCATATGAAACTAGAAACATAAGGAATTCATTGGTACCAACCATGTCATACTGGTGTTTCGCGAAGGACGCTAAATAATGCTCCAAACTTGTGCTAAATTTGGCAAGGACAAACTGTCATGGCCATTTTCAAAAGGGTCCCTTGACCTCTGACCTCAAGATATGTGAATGAAAATGGGTTCTATGGGTACCCACAAGTCTCCCCTTTACAGACATGCCCACTTTATGATAATCACATGCAGATTGGGGCAAATCTTAGTCAAGTCAGCACACTGACACACTGACAGCTGATGTTGCCTGTTGGACTTGAGTTTGCCATGTTATGATTTGAGCATATTTTTAACGCTAAATGCAGTACCTGTGAGGGTTTCTGGCCAATATTTGTCATTGCTTTGTGTTGTTAATTGATTTACAATAATAAATAGCCTTTATACATACATTTGCATAAAGCAAGCATATTTACCCACTTCCATGTTGATAAGAGTATAAAATATTTGCCGAATCTGCCTTTAAGGTACATTTTGAACAGATAAAAAATGTGTGATTAATTTGCGATTAACTATGGACAATCATGCGATTAATTGTGGTTACATATATTAATCGATTGACAGCCCTAGTAATTTGTGAAATGCACATATAGGATTTGAATTCCCAAAACTTTAACTTTACCACCCAATTTTATTGTTATTATCCACTGAATGAAATATGAATGACACACAAAGAAACATCTAATTGTAAGATTAAAAGCAATTTAAAAGACTGTAAGCTCCCCCTTTGTTCTTAAACAGCTGCTGCCCTTTATTTGTGTAAGCTGGTGGAAGAGTCACCTTGGAAGAGGTTGGGGGCCCGTCCGTGTAAGTGAGATTTTATCTGGGTGCTATAGAGGATATACGTAAATGCCTTTTGATGAACTTACTAACCTAAAAAGCTACACATACACACTGGTAGGGAAGAGCAGATAGGCAGAGAGAGACAAAGAGTAATTCAGGTGTGAGCTGGGTGGCTTGTTAGTATGCATGCCTACTGCTGTCACTAGCTCTCAAGGACATTGTCATCTAAAAGTAGATGGAGGTCTGCATCTGTATATTCATGTGGACATGGATGTGTGTGAGTTGATGTCAGATATTTTGCGCATTGTATAAAACAACTATGCATCTCTTTCCGTGTTGCCATTAAGTGGCAGGGCCGTAAAAGCCAACATTACTGCGTCGGAAGCAAAACCTGCTATCATGAGCTTGCGTGTGTGTGTGTCTGTTTGTGTGCACATGTATATGTGTGTTAGCTTGTACGCTCCTCCAAAGGAAAGGCCAGACAGTAATTATTAAGCCGGAGTACCATCAGACACTTTCAAATTGCCACTAACAACCCACAGAGACGATTTATTCTCACACAGAAAACAAAGAGAACAAAAATCAGCACAAGCTGACATTTGTGCGTCCATAAACAAAACCTTAGCAGCATGTTTTTGTTGTTTTGTTTGTATATTTTAACCATCAGTGAAGGTTGACATGTGTCAACCCTCCTGATTTGAATAATAGAACACGTTGGTATTTTGGCAAATGGTGATTACTATCCCTTTTCCTTTTGTGTGGTGATGTAAACAATATTTACTTACATAGAGTAGTTGTTTGGCACTTTTCTCTTTGTAATATAGGTGGTATTAAGGTTTTTTGCTAAGAAATCAGTTGTTGCTTACATAGAATAGAATAGGTGCCACACACAGGAGAGAGCAACCGCCACCGTGAATCTAACTGTGGCATTAAGATCACACATACACACACCACACAAACATACCATTATCCTCCCTCACTGCACACACACAAACACAACCTAGATCTAAACTCATCTTAAGTGAATAATTGATACACACAAAGAGTATTCCTTATCTAAGAGTGGAGAGACAGGAGGAGAGGGCAGACAAGTGGAGACAGCAAAAGAGAGAGAACAAAGGGTGAGGTGAAAAGAGCAGAAAAAGTTTTTGGTCTTTACCTTTTTTTAAACTATGTGGGGTTCGGGGATATTTCCCAAGGGGTGAGAAAAGGTGTGTGCTTTGTAAAGATAAGAAATGTGATCAAGGCCTTGACCTTTTTGTTTTCTGTGTGCATGTGTCTGTGCATTGTCTCTGTAGTATTCACATATTAGAGCAGCTGGGTAGAATCTTGATTCACATTCATTTTGCCTGTCTTTAATTAGTAATATATTCACCTTTCTATTAAATATCTGAACTTAAATAGTCTTCTGAAGTGAGGCATCAAATTAAATCCCTTTATACCCTTTATTCCCCTTAACCCTGGAGATAAAGAAAAAGGGTAGGGTGGGGGGAACTGGGAGGGTTGGAGTGTGGGGGTTGGACAGGAAGGGTACTGGCAGGCAGAGATTGATAGATTGAGAAAACATGAGAAAGACAGAGAGAGAGAAAGATCCTAGCCTGAGGCCTCGGTATTGAACTAATTCAGGATGCTGAGAGGAGGTTCTCAGGGGTAATTAATACAGGAACACACCTTTTCCCCCCTTTATTTCTCTCTCTAATCACTCTCTCCCTTTTTTTTCCCTGCATCCTTGACTATCTAATGGTTGGGACTCTCCGGTGCAAATGAGGAAAGGAAATATTTCCCCATGGCGATAAAGTAATGGTGGACATTTGCATTACAAGTAGCCTATGTGACATCCTGTCTGGCCGAGACTGTCCCTATATTATCCGCTCGTTGATGTTCCCTTTAATTGTTATTGGGCTAAAAGGGCTGTTTTTACTCAGCAGTCAAGCTGCAAAGTACAAAGAAAACAAATAAAGCAAACAAACAATTAACACAGGGTTAAGGTTAGCCTTCAGTGGGGTCAAAGGACTTGAGGTAAATATTCCCTACCCTGTCTTTAGGTGAAAATAATTATTTCAGCTGTTGTAGCTTTGCCAGGCATTTAGGGAGCTGTCCAGATGTAGTGGTGCTGAAAGACTCAGCTCGGCTCCGGCTCAACAGTGGAGCTGTCCAGTACGGTGGTGCTGAAACTAAACTGAAGCAGATCAACAACCATTCTCATATAACATTTTCAGTGTTGTGTCTAGAATTATACAGCATAGTATACTACATAAGATTGTACATTGCTAGTACAGGTCAATGGTTACTGGTAACATCATGACTATGCTTCAGTCCTTTTCTGGCCAATAATTCCTTACCTATCACCTCTACCACATTAATGCATTTTCGCTTGAAGTGTTGGTCCAAAACCAGTAGAGAGGATGGGGAGTGAAAATAAAATGCTGTTACTGAAAGTGTGAATCAGTGCAAACTTAACCTCCCTTATATTTTGTTATTATATTGGATTGTATTATATTTAATATGTCCTTGTTTATTTACTGGTCTATAGCATTTATTTTCCTTGTATATCTACTATACTGCTTCTTTATTTTGTTATTATATTTTATGGTATTATATTTTAGATTTCCTTGTATATTTCCTACTTATTTTCTTTCTTTTATGGAGCCTCCCAGCTAAAGCATTTCACACAAATGTACTTGTATAACCGGAGTGACAATAAACATCTTGAATCATAACCATACTCCACCACCCCTACACAAAAGCACACATGCCAGGAAATCCCCGCGGGATCCCAGTCCCAATGCAGTCCTCTAAAGCAGAGCGCTGCAAACACATACTGCCCCACTGTTGCACATCAATGCATCTCATGGGAAATAACCTGTGGGTCTTATTAAACCACTGTCATTCTCAAAGTACCTGTACTAATAAAATAGGGAATAGTTCTGTTTTTAATGGTAAGGTATTATGACACCTTTCTAGTATTGGTAAGCTGTTCAACACTACTTTGTACATGCAAGCATCAATTTAAGGAGAATACACCTTATTCTAGATCAGGCTCACTGTTATACATTTGAAATACTGTAAGGGGAGCAGGACATTATATCATTTAACAAGGTGTCTGTCAATATCAATGGTGACACCTGTTTCTCCATAACAGTCAAGAATGGTAAGTGCATCCCTTCGCGTCACTTTTATATTGATTATTTACACACTCTTCCTTAATGCTCCACCTCAGCAAGTGTGACCCCATGTGAAGTGACACTCCATAATAAGTGCACATGGAGACACTGATTAGGGAAAAGGCCCCTATGGACCTGATGATGACTGCCAAAGTTGCACTAGCACTGGAAATTCTGCTTGTGTTTTCTACAACCAGATTGTAAAAAAAAAGACTTCTCAAAAACATTACTCGTACAAATTTAAAACATTTAACACGAGGGAGACATAACCGTTCTGTATGTACTGCTGGCGCTGGCGGTGTCGAGGAGCCGGTAGGCAAAGTTCCACTTCGGGGGCATTACGTGACCATGTATTATCAATCCACTTGACGAGGACGGCTTCAACCACAGGTTGCACATTCCTTTTTCTTTCAGAGTGAATTACTTTCTTTTTCTCGTAATGATATCAATGTGAACGCAGCACAGGTATCCAGCCGGAAAGCAGACAGTCCGCGAGGCAAAGTCTCAATGGAGTACAAAGACCAAAACAAAAATTCCACTAGCGTTAGTCCAACATAGTTTAAAAATGTTTTTTGATCTGTTCTATGAAAAGACCCAAAATGAACAGTGTAAGCTGACTACTTAAATACTATACGCGAATTTAACCAGGGTATGGGAATGATTCTGTCCCAAGCTTTTTGATCCATAGGCTCTAAGCAGTTACTGTATAGCGTTAGGTAACTGGACACAACCATCACTAATGCTAAGATGCTGACGTAGCTCCTCAGGGACTGAAGCTGTTATTTTTCTCATTTTGTCAATCTAACCAGTGATAACACATTACTTAAGGTTGTAAGGACTATGGCTGTTGGTTTTGTTTAAATATGCCAAATCGTAATTTTATGGGTTATTGTTGTTCGGACGATTAAGCTAAGACAGCTAATATGTGCTATTATCAGTTGTCACTTGTTGCCATGGTAAATATTCACTTATTCTGCAGCCTGATGGAGACACCAGTGTCAAACTCAGTCATTTATCAATTTTTTCAAACACTAATTGGCAACTTGATCGCTGATGACACAGAGATACCACGTGATACCAATGTTTTTATACTATTGGTTCACAAGTCTTGTTAGAAGTGGAAACCGAACATCAGATAACTTTCATAGATATAAACAAAACATTCATTTTGGACCCATCAATTGTTTTTTTAATGATTAATTCAAAATCACAATATTTTTTTTTGGAGAAAGCCATACTTTTATTTGGCACCTTTCTAAAAGCTCTGTGGTCTACATAAAAAAAAAATATTAATATGACCTTGAAAACATGTTCGGTAGTTGTTCTATGTGGCC
This sequence comes from Sebastiscus albofasciatus, assembly GCA_916701655.1. NCBI lineage: Eukaryota > Metazoa > Chordata > Actinopteri > Perciformes > Sebastidae > Sebastiscus > Sebastiscus albofasciatus. The sequence continues at coordinate 50,275 of CAKAOI010045243.1, forward strand.
ATAATTCTGGAATATTAATGGCCATATTAGCCATTAAAAAAAAAACTCTAGCAGAAACCCTGTTTACGAGGTTAGCTAAAAGTTACGGCATGAAAATGGTTAAACTGGGTTGGCTCTCGGCTTTAGGATATAGGACTAACATACACAGTATAGATACTCTGTCTCTCTGTATGCCATCATCTCTGCCATAAGCCTATTATTAGGCTCCAGCAGTTAACAGCGTGAGACATATCCAATATAGTGTTAAAACTGAGATGTGTTCACTCTGCAGTGTCAAAAAGTGGAACTTTTTATCAGACTGCGACAGCCCACAGCATTGGAACATTTCACTGCAGATGCTGTTGAAGTCAGGAGTGCTACATTTCATCCATTTAAAGTGACTTACAACACCATAAGTACATGCATTTACAAATGGTGCCCAGTGGGATGAAAACATACACTGAACAGCATCAGTGACTTGCTGTGCCTGTGGAGTTACTACCACAGGAAGGTTGTCTGCATGCTCTCTATCAAACTAAATGTCCATCAGGTACTGTCGGGGATCTATTCAATGCATGCGCACAATGTCAGAGAGAAATTTGACTACTAACATTCAGCTTTAGTGTATTCAGTGAACTGATCAGCTTCTATTATACCGTGTAATAGAGAATTTGGCAAGAGGAAGCTTTTGCGAAAAATATCCCAGTAGCCTTCCACCAAGGGTGGAAATTTAAAACCACATTCGAAAAAACGCATAGGGAGCTGCTCACTCACTGGAGCTGAAATATGGTAATATAGGCCATTAACGTGATATTTGGTAGATGCTTTTATGCTAAGCAGCTTATAGTTCCGTGAGTGTGAATCTTTCCTAGCATGACTGACCCCAGTGGGAGTTGAACCCCTAAAACTAAAATTGCAACCCTGTAAGACACTATATCTGTGTGTCTTTTTTGTTGTCCTGACAAAACTCTGAATAAAAACTTTTTCTTATCTATCAGTGCTGAAACAAGTAGTCAGTAATAAATGATTGTGTTAACATAAAGAGCAAGATATTAGTGTCATATGTGAACATTTGCTTGCTCACTGAAAATTTGCGATTCTGATTGGCTAGAAGGTGTGGATTTATTTTGTGTAACCGGGCTGTATAGCTGGACACCTATGAGGCAGGTGTTTGTGTAACCACCACAAATCATAAAATCTTCTCCTTGACAACTGACTGTCAAAGGAGAAAGAGAGGACCTTTGAAGTAACATGTAAAGGCTGAAGCCAGCGGGTCTGGAGGACAGCTACAAGGACAAGGTGAGAGAGAAAAAACACACAGACAATAAGTGAAGAAGTCAAAGGTAAGAGTATGAGAAGGAAAGAGCAAGAGAGAAAAGCCACCTGTGTGTGAGGGAGAGACCATTACGTAACATTATCTCCACTGGAAAAACTGTACCCACAATAATATTGTGTAGCAGGATGCAGCACTATTCTAGGTCGACTATATACAAAATCTGAGAGCAATCAGTATAATGTTTCCATCGCTTTTAAATCCCCTTCCTGTTTAGCAAGATGTTGCCTAGTAACACAAGCATCAAGAATTCTGAGGCTCAAGAACTATATTGTGATGTTTAAAACAGAAACGGAAGATCTAAATTACATATAACATACAACTTACTATATGTCAATGAATGTCATATGTCATCAAATCAAATTTGTATTTTTTAGCAAGCAGGCAGCATTCGTAGTACAAGTGGGATAATACCCTCCTTAATCCTCACATCATCTGTTACAATTTTAGAAAGTACAACTTGTCAGGTGTTATCACTTATATATGTCACTGTCAAATGCTGAAATATATAGCTTTGGGGTTTGTGGCTTTTGGGCCAACAAACTAAGTACTTTCCCTCTGGGCTCTGATGGCTTGAAATGAGCATCTGTCGATTTATATCTATAGACTAAACAATTACTTAATTATTTAAAAATAACAATGGTAAACAATAATTAATAAACTCATTTAGCCCCACTTTTCTACGATTTGCCAATACTATTTTGTAAAATGCACCTTCATTCTTACATTATCTTTCAAAAAATATTTGATGTCAGATAACTGTTTAGCTGTTATGAGGCACGGTGCTAAAACAGTGAAAATATGTTTTTAGCACTCATGACCCATTAGACCAAAGAATAAGGTTCACTTTTTTGACCTGGTTTTGAATCATACAATCATCATACAAACAACTGTGACTGAATCTGCATTTATAGAAGTAAAATGTATTCAACTAGGGCTGGTAAAAATGTAAATCATCATAACTTCTTGCCAACTTATTGCAATTTTCTTGAATCATTTAAAAAAAAAATTTAAAGTTTGACCTGCTGATTCCGATTTTTGCCAATTCCCATTTTGTTTCTAAGAGCTATAACTGACCGCAAGGCTCCACACCAACTTTTTCCACCAACGTCCCGGAACGTAAAGCTGTAAACCATAAGAAACTCTAAATGTTATCCTTTCACTTTGTTATTGTCATCTATAGTGGTTATTTGCATAAAAACAAATAATTTAAATGATTAGGAAGTAAATGATTGTATTTTTATTGAAATACTTCCTTTGATTAAAAAAAAATCTCTGCATCAGTAGTTTTAATTATATATCAAACTGCTTAGAGATAATGTTAGTGTTGGGAAGTTAATCAGGTCATAATTCCCTCTCTACTATCATTTTTTTTTAATTGCTGTGAAATCTCCTTCAAACAACTCTATTCAAGTTTATCACCAAAAATTAATTTTATGAGATAATATTTGAACACAACATGAATTTACCTTTGCCCAATATTAATTTTACTGAATAGAGCTTGAACCCATAACAATGCAAGTCAATGCAAGCTCTGTTAACGTTAGCTGTTAGCTCCATTATAGGCAGAGCTGTGCCAGGCAGAGACCCTGTGCTGTCGGCAGATAAGCCGGTCACTGCGATAACTCTGAGCATCACTCATGGTAATGAATTATATTATAATACGTGTCTGATTAAGTTAGTTGTTCCAAACATTTTTAAGGGTGTTCCTCCACGGCCTATTTTGGACTTGCAATTGTGACAAATTGAGAGCTTTATGCCTTCTTCACTGAAGAACTTCCACAACGATGTGTGTGTGTGTGTTTGTGTGGCTGTGATGTTATCGTCTGTGCTGCTGTGTGCCGACGTAAAACTTGCGATGTGGCGGCAGCACACGTGTATAAATGTGGCCGGCAAAAAATCTGAAATATGAGACTGATCGGCCGGTTACCGATCACCGGTCATGGCCAATGAGCTGAAAACCATCCGGTTTCGATCGGCAGCCGATCGATCGGTGCATCTCTATGACATGGTGCACCTGCAGGGTATATGTGCTCTCAGCCAAAACCCATTTTGGGGGTTTTGCAATTGCTGAAGATTATTCTTGTGCTGAATACATGAACTACAGCATAAACAACAAATGTTCAACAAAGAAACAGATTTGCGTGTTTGGTAAATAGACATGCTGTCTGATGAGCCATTTTAAATCAGTACTCCTACACCCAAATGCATTGAAAATCCTCCCCTGTTGCTTTCCGTCATAGCTCAATTGCAGTACTTGGGTCTGTTGTGTAACACTATCCGATCTAAAACCTATTATCACATTAAAGCATTAAACTGCACAGACAGAACCTATAGAGATAAAATACAATTTTAATCTGAAATCTCAGTGCATGCTCAGTAGGAATAACCACTACATAACTGCAACTATAAAGCACAGCATGCACAGACAATCCACATTTATCATACATGCAAAACAATACTGACACAACCTTGTTTTACCACTCTCCTATATACCATGTTACTCGTTATGCTAACCTCCTGCAGTAAGCATTTTTCCACTGCCACCCTATTGAACATGAACTCACCATAGTATCCTGGCACTGTGACTGCTCAGAAATATTCAAATCCAGGACACTGAGAAAACCAAAAGATCAGCTGGTACTGCATGATGGAGTGTGATAATCAAATGACAAAAGATGTGGGCCTTAATTCATACAAGTATCACATATTAACAATTGTTAATTCCTTGTGTAAGAGACAGAAGGTGTAAAACCTCAATGTATGTTGCTGTCTTACATGACCAACAGCATCACTTTCTGCCAGTAAAAAGCATTAGAGCCACCCACTGTGGGTTGTGCACAGGAACAGATTGTCCCGTTCTGTTCCGGTTACTATATGGGATGAACTGAAGCGCAGTTCTGTCTATCCTTATGTTTTTGTCTCGTTACCAGCCGCGACAGCGTGTGGCTATTGTTTTCACTTTCTGTGTGTGTGTGTGTGTGTGTGTGTGTGTGTGTGTGTGTATATGTGAGAAAAGTCATCATGGCAAAATGTGGTCCTGCAGACACTTACTGTAGCGGGAATGACGTTTTGAGTACTTTACCAGGTGTTAATATGTCTGTCTGAGGACAGATTTTGTCAACGCGATAGTGTTGCAATCATGCAAGATGCAGTCACAAAACTTAATAGGTGTGTAGTTGAGATCAAAATAAAGGCCAAGTTTGAAGATGGATATGGTCCGAGCAAGGTCACCGAAAGTAGGGGGTAGGAAGTGGGCCCCCGCACTTAACACCCCTAGCACGATTTTGCGTCGCAGCAGGTGTGATCCCATCGCAAGAAGGTCTCCAGGTGTATTTGATTTTATTCAGTGGGTTTCCTGAATGTATAAACTACTTGAGATAAACATAGTTTGTTTACCTTACACATATATTCACTAATACCATACTGCATTGCTGTTAAGATACAAATGGATGTCACTAATGGGGGTAAAAACAACTCTATTCAATGAATAGAGCTGAATGTTTACAAGACACAGGATTCAAAATTCATATCATTTGAATACAGGTAAATATTATTATTTGTTGAGAGACAGCTATGTTGGAATTAGACTATGTCCAAAGCTCAGTGAACTCAGACAGCATACTGATTAGTATGTATTGATTCATTTTGGATAGCCTGCTATTTCACCTTTCTGTCTGTGCACTCACTCTTTGCTGCTAAAATGCCATTCCTTTCTTTGTTTAATATAATCACAGCTGGAAGCTGTCCTCTGTGATGTTGATGAAAATGAGATTATCCAGTTTTAGAAACTAGTGGTATACAGTTGCAACCTTCTCCCAAAACAATATTAAAATATGCTGGGGTTTTTTTGGTGTGCATAACACTGTCACAGCAGGGAACTGTTCTGGTATGAGTGATGCTGAAATCTGGAAGTTAGCTTCAGCCAAAAAACAAAACTCCAAAGGCAACACTAAATATGAGAATATCAAAGCCATTAGTAATCAAAGCACAATGTAACTTTGGAGCAGCTACTCAAACATAGATTATTTGGTAGTTAATATACTGTAGACTGTGAAATAGCCATTCTCAGAAAGTCTGGGTGTCTCGAATATTAAGGCATTTACACACTGAACGTATCATCATTGTCCACGAAATTCTAATATAACCTCGGGGAGCTTTATATTGTCCATATCAAATGGCTTATATGAACCTATTACAAGATTTGCACTCCCTGCAACATTTAATGCATCACTGTAAGGGGTTTCATGAAGAACTCAGCTTGAGATCAGCACTCAAGACCAAATCATGAACATTTTTCCAAGCTCGCCTAAGGCACCACCTTGGCTAGAGCCAGCACTGTCAATGTGTCATCAGAAATCCTTTCATCAAGGATAGGATGAAACTTGGTTGGTATACATTTAAAAATTGGTGAAAATAACAACACTCCATGCTAGTCCACTTAGTGCAATGCAAAAAAACAAAAAATAGTAAAATCCTGTTGATTGTTTGATTGATTTGCATGCCCTGATACTGTCTCCTGCCCAAGACACTCCACAGCAACAACAATAAAGATGATCACATGGCAAATCATAACATACAGATCCACAAATTCAACATTTCAAAAGGTTCAATTTGTAGTAAGGATACAGTGTACTGTCTTAGCTGCAATGCATTTTCTATAAATGTTTCCAACAATGTTGCACCCCCATGCCTTAGAGGTTAAGACGTTGACCAAAAGTCCCCAGTTTGAGTACAGGTGGGGACCTTTAGTTGCATCTTTATCTCCCTCATTTTCTGTCATCTCTCTGCTGGCGCTATCTAATACCGGCATAAAACGCCCAAAACAAATCAGGGTTTTTTTCAAATAGCACACTCCTCTCAATACAAAATGAAATTCCTCATTTTAACACCAAATCTGCCGGTATTATAATTCTAATAGTCTTTAATGCAGATTTTTTGTAATGTGTACATATTATCTGTCACTTTATCTACATATTGTAATACGTGCATGCCTGTCACTGTAAATATGAATCCTACTGACTGCATATATATATATATACATAGATATCTCCATGTGGACATACAGTACATAATCATCCAGTCCATCCAGTATTTATTTCTTTGCACTATTTGTATTGTTACACCTTCTGAACACTTGACTTGTGTAAAGACATTTTAATTTTATTTTATTATTGTATTCTTTTATTCTATTATTTTTATTCTAAGTACATTGAGAAAGTTGCATAAAACCGGAGTCAAATTTCATGAATGTATATACGTATTTGGCAAAATAAACCTGATTCTGATCCTCAACACCACTAAGATCATAAAAAACGCTGCTCTTAAGGAATGCCTTTGTAACTATTCTTTCTACTCCTACTTCAGTTGCGAGGGTTAAGGTACCAGTTGAAAATGTTTTAAAATTCAAAGCCACCAACAGGATAGGTGGCTTTTGTAGAAAAAGTGTTGACTATAAAATACAAAATAATAAATTTTGATATGAAGAGGCACATCCAATTATTCTCTGTTGTTAAATAATAATGACAGTATTTCGTTTTCTTTAGAAACATGAGCCGTTCAAAATGATTTGCTTAACACAGACCTGATGAAAAGGTGTTATTAAAGCAAAGAAAACATGTGGGATATGTAGGGAATGATGAACACAGGTTGGCAGAGACCGGGACACACAGATTGAAGCACACTTTACAGTCCCTGCTCGACACTGTTGCACGCTGTTAATAGCAGGCTGCCCCAGCTTTCGCCCAGCTGCGGCCCACTTTCACTTTCATGTTGCTCAGCCACACGGTCCTGCACCCTCTCCATCCATCCTCCATCTCTCCCCGTTGCTTTCTCTCTCTCACCCATTTCATATACCTTCTATTTCATTCCTCTTTGCTTATCTTGCTCTCCCTATCTACCCGCTCTCTAAATCCTCTACTCTCCCTCTCCTCCTCCACTGACCAGAGAGCCATTATTAACACTTTAAAATAACCATCATTTATAAGTGGTAAATTGATAGTTAAGTTAATTAAACTTAGTAGATAGATAGATAGATAAACTAACTTTTTTTAAATAATATTTGCTTCATTTCTACCCACTGCTGCTTTAATAACACGAGACAACCACTAATTTGCTCTCAGCTGCGATGATCGCCAAACAGCTGATCTGCTCTGAGCGTATCTCTCGCTCTCTGTCGCTCATCTACACACTCACTATGCACACATTATATTACTCTTATACCAACGGAATATGTAAATATGTGGATCATTTTTTGAGTACTATTCCTTTAAAAGGTCATGGAAAAAAAATGTAAATTGTATTTTCGTTAACTCCACAGAATTTGAACACAGAATTTGAATATTCTCAAACTCCAGTGGACTTACTTGATACTTTTATACCTGTGCTACAATTTTGTGGCATGTGGTACAAAAATGTCAACTTCTGTAGCACCAGCGCTATGTGCAAAAAAAGTTGAAGTACAGCCCTGGGTCACATTAGCCCTTCCGTCATTCGATATTTTTATAAACATGACCAGCCAGGGAGTAATTCATTCGAAATGATGGTAGATTATTAGAAATGATGGTTGTGAAAAAGGTGACAACCTATTATAACTGCTGTTCATTTCAAATCCTGGTATTGTGAACCTCCAACAGGGAATAATTATAATATCTTGGCAAGCAAAGCTGATGACTTCGTCAATTGTGTGGGAAGGATGTATTCATACTTTCCTCTGCTGTATCTTTCAAGGATTCCCTGTAACCTTTGGAAACAGTCCAATAACCTGCTCTTAAGGAATAAACCTGTGGGAACGTGTTGTTTCACTACTTCATTGTCTCTCTCTGTCTGTCTCGAGGCCTCCCTGCCTCTGAGATGTTAAAGTTTCTCTCACTCTTATGACATAGAAACAATTCTGTATCTCTGTATTTCATCTTTAGCTGTCTACATTGAAGGGCAACAGATTGATTGGCGACCCGTTCTATGTTAACTCAATGCTCATTCCTGATCCGTTCATACTTAATCCCACCATGTCTAGCAAATATCCTTATATAAATGTGGAGGAAGAAATACATAACTGAAGCTTATTCAACATGCTGGTGATGCTTATGTAATCACAAACCTGACCTCAACATGTAGCCAATGTACTTGCCAAAAGAACATGTAAAGACGACGTCTCATTTCTTCACCAGTGTCTTTCTGTGCAGTAACCCGTAGTACTTTCAACCAACAGCAGAGGACTCTGTTCCTGCTATTCTGTCTGACTTACATCCCTGGTTCTGCTCATAAACACTATTTTAGAGTTGATGTATGGAGATGAACAGGTGGGGCACCTCTTCTGTAAAATCTGTGAAACACAATCCTCATAGCTTTCACTTCAATACAACCAGTACATAAGGTATGTTACTTGAAAGGCATCTGGAGAAAACTAGTTACTTGAGTACTAACCTTTTTTTTAAAACTTAAATAACCTACTGCAAACATTTATAGAAAGAGTTTGGAGCCAAAGATACCAAACACTACATTTTCTCAACACAAAATTAGTAAATAGACGGCTCTTGATATTATCTACACCTTTGGCCTGTCTGTAAGCACTTCAGATGAATATAGAGGGTGCCAAATGGCATACCCTAAGGAGAGCACAAAGTGTTAAGCCTCTTCAAAGCCAATCTAAAGCCTACGTGACAGTATTGTGCCCTCCATCCTTTCTTTGTTTGGGTTTGTGAGGATTAGAGACATCTAAAGAGATTTTTTTTCTAAAGGCCAGCAATGCTCGACTTTCAGTTTACAAGACTCGCATACAGAGAATTAATACACATGGTAAAGACCATTATAGGTAGAAATAAAACCTATGACACAGAATGCTTTATGTTCAAAGCTCTATTGGATAACTCACAGTTTAAAAATGAATGCCTCTGTTGTGGTAAATCCTTATGACTCACTCCATGATAAGCATTTTGTACTAAACCTATTTAAATGCAATATAAATAACTATAGGCTGATCTAAATGCTTCGAAGCTTCGACCATTGCCATGGTAATCGACGTCCAGATCAGTATTCTATTGTATCATTTTTGTTTGGTGTGTCTTTTTTTACCCCAAAATCTCAAATAACCCATGAAATAAGGAATAGTAATCCCACATTATTCATTATGCATCAACATTAATTATTATTAGTTATTCTCAGACAGATAGCGCTATTTGTTTTGTGTAGAGGGTGCCTCAGGTGTGGCTCTGTCCCGGGAACTGAAATGCAGCGGAGGAGACAGATTGACAGACAGGCTCAATAAAGCCAGGTCTGTTATTTTATATGTTGGCATAGGCTACAGTCTATTTATTGTTGTTTATGGGTTTGCATATGAGCAAATTCATTTTATGGGCTATTGCTGTAATCTATTTGATATAATTATTGCACATTTTGTAGCCATTTTGTTTCAATAAAAAGAAAAATCCCTGAAGTTTGTCCTCATCTCTCATTAGACCATAATAGCAAAGTAAAGTACAATATGAGTAAATAATGACCCTAAGTCCATTCATCTAACAGTACAAATATGCTGACCAAAAGAAATTGTGCCTACAAGTGCAAAAAGTCTTAGCATCTCATCCATTTGTCCTTTGTTTGGGTGACAGTGAGCTAGAAGATTGCAAAAAAGAATCATTGCAATATGTGGCCGTACCTGACTTTCATTTGACAGCAGAGGTGTTATGTATGGGTTCCAACACCTTGGCCACAAAAGCAGAGGAAGGAAAGGCAAGGGCCGTGCTGTTACAGTGTTATGTCATACTCATATTGAAGAAATAATATCAAAGATGGGCACCCTGGTTGTGGGCACCCTGGTTTTGTACAACCTATTAATTAGATTGCCTGCTAGAACAAAGTGCTTTGAGTAAAGGGGAGTTGGATTCATGTTATTGTTGGTATATTTGGGAGAAGCATATGTTGCTGGTTTAGATCCTTGTCATGGTTCTGTTGGATTCTTCTGTTGGACTCCTTGGTTTTTCAGTTGTTTTGGTTTTTAGGGATTTTAGGTTATGTCTACCTTGAAACATATGCACAGTTTGTATTCTGAAACTTATAGGTTCTGATGGCTTTTTTTTTTTCGGGTGCAGTTCCGTTTTTCTGTTGTTGTACTGGCCAGGGCTCGACATAAATGCTTGCCCGCTTGCCCGGGGTAAGTAAACACTCGGTCAGCAGATATTCAGTAAAACAATGCGATCGGGAGATCGGCATTAATGCTTTTTATTCGCCGATCCCTGATAGTGCTACATTGTGAACAGTAGAAGGAAGAGCTAGTAATGTTAGCTGTTAGCAGCACAGTCCTGCTTGGCTAAATGAAGGAGCTAACATACAGAGGTTGCAATGGGTTACATTATGATGCTTTATTCAGTAAAAATAAGTATTGGGTGAAGGTAAATTATAAGGTTATCATGATGTGTACATGTACTCATGTAAAATGTAGTTTTTGGTGAGAAACTTGAATGAATCCAGTTGTTTGAAGGAGATGTTTTCACAGCAATATAAAATAGATATTAGGGAGGGAATTATGACCTGTTTAACTTCCTAACAATACCTTTAAGCAGCTTGTAATACATATTTAAAACTACTAATGTAAAGTAGTAAGCAACAAGAGTTGGTGATCGTTGGAACAATGGAAAGACTAACCAAGACAGATTTGAAGAGTCTTGAGTTTGAATGAAGTGTGATTTACAGGTATGTAAAATCACTGTTGTCCATTGCTGTCAATGGAGTCTGGTGGCATTGTAATTGTATGTTTTGTAGGTTCATAAATTATAATTGTCCAAACCCTGTTGATTTTATCTGTTTTTTAAATATGCCTACCATTTCCACTTCTGGCAAGTCATTTTGGCTATCGGGCAAGTAAAACATCTCAGCAACTTGCCCTAATGTCAAGCCCTGCTGGCTATACACTGTTTTCTGTGAGGAGGTTTTGTCCCACTGTTTTTGTACTTGTGTTTTTTTTATATTTTGAGTTTCCTGGGATTGCTCTTTGTGTTCCTTATGTGTTCCTGGAGCCCTGCCCAGCATGTCTTCCCATGTACACCTGTTTAGTGTCTAGCCTCATCAGCCCTACCTTTGTGTTGCCAATCCTCGTTGTCTTAAACCCAAAAGTGTTTCCTTCCTTATTCCAGTTCCTGCCCACTCCAGCTGTGTCTTGTCTTGTGATTAGCTCTTTGTGTATTTATACTTGTCTGTTCTTTGAGTTCTTTGTCAGTTTGTTTATCGTCATTCCCAGTGTTGAAGCCAAATCGTTGCTTCTTGTGTAGTTAGTTTCCCAGTGTTTCTACTTTGTATTCCAAGTTGGAAAATAAACGGTTTATTTTTTAGTTCCTGTCACCTGTTGCCGTCCCTGCATGTGGGTCCACCTGCCTGCTTCAAATGTAACAATACAAATATTACTTTTATTCCATTTTGACTGTATACTACACTGTAGCAAGGCCACATGATGTGTGGTTACAGCAACACAGTGACTGATTACTGACAATGACTGGATTGGCCCACTGTACCATGAGGACATTAAGCTAAATGGAAAGGATTGCATGCAATAGATATGTTCTGCAAGTGTGTTGTGTCATGCACTATAAGCTCCCCAGACTGTTAAGACATTTCAGACTGCGGAGTAAAAAGTAGAAAATACATCCCATGGCAATAAATAGTGACAGTAGTAAGACTTACAGTTTCATTTGATGGTGAGGAGTCCAAAGATTTTGAGGTTTTACAGAGAATCTTGAGCAGGCTGGATAAGTAAGGCAACAGCTTTTGGGAGGAAGCTTTAGAGGAGATGGGTGGGCCTGGTCTTAGTGAATTGATGGATACTTTGTCAGAGATTTAGGTCAACAAGTAAAAGTGAAAATTTGTTATAACATAGCGTACTGTAAATGCTAAAGAGATGGACGGCTCCCGTCTTGTATACGTGGCAATGCTCGTAATGCTTTTTTTATGAAACACGTGTGGAGAAGGTGCAATTTTAGTGTAAGAATAGGAGATTTGTTTGTTATTCCATTTTTTGATTACTGAAAGTCCCCTGTTGTCACACACACATGCATTCTCTCTGTTAGCATGAACAAAAGAACAATAATAAAACAGTCAGGATTGGAAATTAGCACCAGCCAAATGCTGGTAAAATATGCAAGTGTCTCCTACATGACAAAAAAAAACAAAAAAACAATGGTAATCTATTGAGTGGCTAGTAAAAGTTGAAAATACACTAGCTATTTGGCAGGTGGACAAATAAGTTAATTTTGCACCATGTGTGTGTGTGTGCATGTGTGTATACCATGTTTGTGTATATGAGAGAGAAAGACTAAGAGAATTTTCCTTAAGAGTTTATATATCTACCTTGTGAAAAAAATAGCCCATTGCTTGAATATTGTTCATATTTTATTATGTTTCACATGTAGTTTCACACAGCCGGTTAAAAAAAATTAAGTAACTGGTGAAAAAAAAATGAGTGGCTGATAGATTTTGGAATCCACCAGCCAGAGTGGCAGGTGACCAAAAAAGGTCATTTCCAACCCTGGTCTACTGTGAAAGTTGTAATCATTCCAGCTACCAGCGCTGCTGTCGCCAGACAGGCTAGCCATGTAATAGTTCTTCTGCCATTAGTTGGCATAAGAATGTTTCAAATATTATAATATAGATATTTTACTGCTCGATGTATTTTACTGCTACATGGAAATAAAGTTCAAAATTGTTGGAGTGCTCTTGTGCACAACATTGTAATGCCGTTAACCTGGTGTGCATTTTCACCGTCTTTCACCTCCATATCCAACTCTAAACTTATGATTTATTGCGCTTGTGATTTCGCTCACATACAAACAAACATGTAGAAAAACGAATTACTACTACGGGAGTATTCTGCGTGTGCAATGTGCATGTATGTGCTTTGGGGTGACTTCTATACTGGATGGCTCTCACACACAAGTAGAGGCCCTGTATAAATTAATACTGATCTTGTTTGAAGAAGTGTATGTGTGTGTGTGTGTTTCATCAGTGCTGAAGCAGAAAGGGACAGAGATAAAAACCTTGAAGGACTTAACAAGTGCTATCATCCTCTTCCTTTCACCACTTCTAAAATCTATGTAAAGCGCATATGGTAAAAAAAAAAAAAGTAAATTTGCCACACAGTTTATTAAGTTACTTCAATATCTGTGCATCCATCTAACCTCCTCCAGACAACACTGCAATTTCAAGTCAGGAGGCTCAGCTGTTCCATCACTCTAGTGTTGTTGAAACCAATGTTGCGTTAGGAAATTTGTATGATGTATGAACTAGGTGAAAGTGTGGGTTTACGTACTGTAGGGTGTACTGCGGGTATAATGTAGGAAATAATAGTTTAGTATTAAGAGTTGATGGTTTGTGGGAGGACAGAGCTTTGTGTTGCAGCTTCAGGACTTTGTAATTTGACAGCTGTATTTATGTCCTGACTAAGCTATAGTTACCATTACTATAAGGACTGCCATTACATTGTCAAAAGCACATTGAAACTGCATCAAAAGTATGACAGCCAGATTACTGTAATATAAATGTAGCCAATGTCATGCTAACACCTGAGATCTCAGTTGGATCCCCTTCGTCTGCACTGCAGTCTATTTCTGCAGTCATGTAGTGGCATAAAACAAAAACAGCATTTACTATTTTTGAAAATATTTTCATAAAGACTGTTTGTGATACTGTTACTACTGTCACGATATAGCAACCGTTTTATAAAAATAACTTTTTTTAATCAGATTTCCTTCAATCTCGCCTACTTCCGCTTTAAGGGGGCATTCACGTGAATTTTAAGTCAGGAACTCGTATTCCTGATTATTCTGACACCACGTGAATGCAGCACAAATGCCCTATCTCGCAATGTTAATGAAAACGAAATAGCATTGCCACATGTGTCAACAAATCGAGCTGTGATTAGGGATATTTGATAAACCACACAGTTGTACCGGCAGGGGATACATAGCCTACAGTAGTGCACGGATGCCGTTTCCAAGGTTGCCACGCATAGTGCCTGGCGTTTACTCGCGGAGCGCTTGTCTGCATGAAGAGCGTAGTCAGACCCCGTGGATCCAGGTGGAATGTCGCTCCCCGTCTGAAAAGACCTTGATAATGTGCGTACAAACAGACAAACCGAACCGAAAACATAACCTCCTTGGTGGAGGTAACTAACTGTATGTTGACCTAATGTTAGCAGATGTGTTTTCGTGTTGGAAATGCGATCGTGAGTGACGGGTTGCATGTGGATTCGTAGAGAGTACCGGCCTACTTTCACCCCTGGAATTAGTCAATCTATGCTCTATTGCACATAAACAGGACTGAATGAAGCACCTTAAACAACCCATGTTAAAAAATAGTCTTGTTGAAAATATGTTGAATGCCTTGTCCTGGTGCCTCAGTGCCCTAAGGTTACAATACATACCTCAACCTTAGGCCACTGAGGCCTGATGTAACTGTGATTCTAGTGTGAGGTCTTTATACCATGTCAACTCCCTCTCTTTCCCTTTTCTCTATACTTTAAAACTTCATTATCTCTGACAGCAAAACGTTTTATTTCTATTAATTCTATGGCAACATTGTCAAATGCACATACTACACACTCAAATTGGTTGTTCTAGTTAAAATTCCCCTCTCTTAATATTCAGTATGCTATTATTTCAAGGGCATACACATTGAGGATAGCTACTTCCTTTGTAAGTGCGGATACAACAGAGGCTGTCTCTCAAAGGGGTTCACGTTCCACCAACATGCATGCAGGCAAACACACTCAATCACAGTCACAAACGCAATTGTGTGACAAAGCCAAGGGAAGGAACCTACTTCCTATTTAACTTGTTTCTATGCTTTCTGCCTCCTCGTTGGCATGGCATGATTAATGAGGCTTTCCCACCTCACAATCACTCAGGTGGCTGTGGCATGAGAGTGTGTCTGTGATGTTCTCCCAAGCACTGAAACTCTACAGCATGAAACAGTACAATAAGAAAGAAACATATTAAGATAGAAAGAAGAGATGTCAAACGTCTTTTTTAAAATTTCCATCTAATAACAAGCAATTGAGATTTTAATCACCTACCTCTCTTTCAATCCTTTACAGATTTTTCCTACTTAAGTATTACATCTTTCAAGACCCTTCAGATCTGTGCATTCTAAAAGGTTCATTGTGCCCGCGAAATAGGGATGTGCATCCCATCACACCACACACTTTTACCGGTAGTTACATTACTACCAGGCGGTAGTAAAAAAACAAATAAACAAGGGAAAATATATTTTCTAAGACAAGATGATAGTTGCATAAACTATTTTATTTTTTATAACTGAATGACTTTTCTAAAAATCCTGACCCATCCCTACTGCGAACCAATTTTGTTTTCCCCTGACATATCAAATTGTTGTTTCCATGTAATACTGTACTGAGAATTAATATCCTTTTCTACTGAAAACTGTGTTCATGGATGGGTTTCTTGTCAATTCTCTTTCTTGTTCTCTTCCCCTCTCTCTCTCTCTGTTTCCTTCCTTATCCCCTGTGTCTTTTTGCCCCAGGTCAGCGAGGTTGCTTTTGTATTTGACCGACCTTATGGATTGTAGGGAGGAAATGCAACCCAGCCAAAACAAACTGCATCACCAGCTACTGGCAGGGGGGAAGAAATTGTGTACCCATAATTTGCTTATGGTTTGCAAATTAAGGACTGAATTTGCTCCTAGCTCTATTCTGCATCTGTCTCTTCCTTTCTTTTCCCCTATCCCCTCCTCCCCCTCGATGCCTTTCTGCCTTTCTTCCTCTGTTTTCGAGAATAGTTGCGAGGAAAGTAGGCTATTAAATCCTTGAATATATGAGGCAGAGAGGGTATCAAGCGCTCATGTAAATTATCCCAATATTTGCATCTGGGTTTCACTGCAAAAAGGTCCCCATCACTTCTACAACCCAATTCCAATTTCATCTAGCGGATAATTGTCAATTCAACCAGGAGTATAAATTCTATCAATACCCCCCATCAATCCTCCCTCTCACATATATGCTCATATTCTATCTCGCTCGTTTGTTTGCCTGAATGACTTGTTTCTGTGAGAAGGATGGAGGTGATCCGTTTTCAAAATTTACTATTCTCATTGCTGCCCCTGCTATTGCTATTACTCCTTACTTACAGATGAGATGAGCTTTGCTTTTCTGAGCTGATGGCTCTGGAGAGGAGTGGAGAGGAAACGAGACGAATGCCGGATGTGAGGGGAAATATTTGTGTTGCTGCTTAAATGTGTGTGCGCCTGTGTACATAAACCACCACAATGCAACAGTATCAAAAGGGCATGCGCCATACTAATATCTTCGCCATCAGGCTTTTCGTGTCCCTCCGTCCCTCTCCTCTACCCTGGTTGTTAAAAAAAGCTGCATGCTTACAGGCTTACAGATAGCTCCGATTTGCTCTATTACAAGACTATGGAAGCCTGAAAATAATATCTTCTTGTGTCCTTGTACTGCCTCAATTGGTCGCACTGTCAATGACACATACATTACACACCCACACATGTATACAGTGCTGTCTAGCCAGCTGACCCTGAAAGCTATAGAAAAAGTGGGTGAGCAGAGAGAGATAATATGAAGTCAACAGTCTGGTCTATTGGGCCTATGTCAGATGGACACACTGGGATCTAGACTCCCAACCACTGATAAAGGCTGTGTCTACTGTAGCGACTGTTAGAGATGACGTGGCTGAAGATAAGAGATGGAGGCGGTATGGCACTAGGTTCAACAAATGTGTTACAGTATTGATTGCAAAGGGAAATCCTTTTAAAAATCATCAACCTCCGCATAAAGGTCAGAGGGCAGGTTCAGCTACAAAAATGTAGCACATGTGGAAGCTACAAAGGCTAAAAGCTAATGGACACTGTACATTTTTGTTGTGAGTACTTAAACCTTGATATACTGATACCATGCAATCCTGAAGTGGTATGTGGACGAGGTAAACATGGTGGTTTCAAAGTAAAGTAGAGATGCACCGATCGATAGGGCGCCGATCATATTTCCTTTTTTTTTTGGCGATCACATTTACATACGCATAACAGTTTTATGTCGGCGGCACAGACAGCAGTAACATCACAGACACACACATCATCGGCGGTCACTCGTGATGAGCACGACTGTCCTCCCTGTTGGGACGTCTACTTGTGGGTCTTCAGATGGCTGTAGAGGCAAATCGGTGATGCACATACTTTCGTGACACGTGGGCAGGGGTAAGTGGTGATAGTTGCTGGTGGTTGATCCTTTTTCTCTCTCTCTTTTCTTGGTGCTGTCACTTTGTCTCTACAGCACGGCAGAGTTACGTTTCATGCCGTGCATATCCTGCACAGATTTCTTCCAGGAGTGCTTGATGTGATGTGGAATTTCTTCAGACTGGTCTTGATATTGTACTTGGAATGTTTCTTTTGCCTGCCAGGGGCTCGCTGGCCTTCCTTCAGCTGGGTGTGCAGGATCTGTTTTGGATATGCAGATGACATGGTTGGTCCATCAAGGTTGGTACTGCATTATTGTGGTGGTGGCATGTTGACTTCCTTCAGAACGCTGACGTTGGTGCGCCTGTCCTCCCAGCTGATCATCAGAATCTTTGGTATTGATCTTTGGTATTGTTCCAGGGCTCTCAGGTGCCTGCTGTTGGTGGTGCATGATTCCGCTCCATACAGCACGGTGCGGAGGATAACGGCTCTGTAGACCAGGAGTTTTGTGTGGGCCTGTAGGTCTCAGTCTTCAAAGACTCTTTTCCTGAGTCTGGCGTAGGCTCCACTGGCACATCTCAGGCAATGCTTAACCTCTTCAGCGTGAGTGAAGGAGACATAAAGCTCGCAATTTGTCGCAACTGCAAGTCCAAAATAAGCCATGGAGGAACACCATTAAAAACATTTGGAACAACTAATTTAATCAGACACGTGTTATATTGTAATTCATTCCCATGCATGCTGCTCAGAGTAATCACAGTGACCGACTTGTCTGCCTTCAGCACAGGGTCTCTCCCTGGAACAGTCCTGAGACATTAAATTAAATTATGCTGTCAAGCTAAATTCAGTAAAAATTAGTGAATATTGAAGTTAAATTACAATGCTGTCAGGATGTTTTCAGCACATATACTCTTAATTGTATGATTGTTCCAGTTCACAATATGGTATTTTTAGATTTTACTTGTTTTCTTTGCCACTAAATCTGTTCTTTATTGCTATCTAATTTTTTCGGCCACTAAAAAGTAATGAGTAAACATTGACTATATATGTTTTCACAAATGATAACAGTTGCATTATGTTAGGGAAAAAAAAAAAAAAAACAGTACAAGTATTTGACCACATCAATGGCTGGCTAGGTAAATCGGCCTTTAATGATAATGGAAGGCCCGAGGTTTAATCCCTTCCTTTTTCACTGAAAACTCTCAACAAATGCAGCTAATTCCATTAAAATAGATAGACTGGAGATAAGCACTTGCAATGGATTTGTGTCTAGTATCGAGGACAATAAACTGAAGAGGACAAAAAGGGTAGCTATACATACTCAAGTTAAAGACGCAAGGAAAGAAACTGAAAGATAACAAATGTTAGCTTAACTCTTGGGCCCTTTAGGCAAAGTCAGGGATGCTGAAGTAGCTTATGATAAGATTTACTGATGAATATAGTTCTGGATTGATTCGCCATGCCAAAGGGGCCTTGTTGATGACAGCCAAGATGACAAATGGGCAGATAATAAATCAGTCTAACCACGTTGGACTTAAATTCAAGTATGCAATTCTTATGGTGCAACTTGAAGAATTCTGCCATCGATGAAAGACAGAGACAGACTGAGATAAAGTTTCATAGGTAGAAAGTATAAAATATAAGAGAATCTCCCAATAATTGCTAATAAAATACAGGGACCTGCAACCTGTGGGTGTCGCAGCCCAGTAACTGCAGTCCAAAGGGTTAAAATCACTGTCAATAATTAAATGATCTTTATATCCAGTATAGCGCTAGCTAGCAAACACACCACCATGCTTTCACTCTTCTGACTGAGTGCTCCATTTATCTCGTCTGACTAATGCACTCTGGTTAAGTCCTTTTTCCCCACTGTCTGGTGCCTTTTCTTTTTGTTGTCTACATATTATACAGATAATCAAGATAATAAGGGTAATGACGGAGATGGGTCCTCATTTAATGTGAAATTATGTAACATTTGAAGGAAAAAATAACTCTTCAATAACACAGGTTGGATTTAGAAGTAGTATAGGAAATTAAGGGGTGCAAAGGGCAAAAATGCCCCTAAAAACCGTGATCGAGGTGCAAAAATTGGACCAAAGATTTTGTAAAAAACAAAAAAAGAAATTATATTTACCAGTTTAGGCTAATATCCTAATCTTACATTAAAGGGATAGTTCAGGTGTTTTGAAGTGTGGTTGTATGAGGTACTTATCCATAGTCAGTGTATTACCTACAGTAGATGACAGTCGGCATGCTCCCAGTTTGGAGAAACAGACAGGAGTACAGACACAGGAGCAAAGCAATGTACTGCTGTGGACAGGGCCGGCAGAAAAACAGAATTTAGCCACCTGAAAGAAATTCAATATCAGTTTAAGTGTGCACTACATTTTGAATATTTTTCAACAGAGAACTGAACTGAAAGTGAAATTTATCTGCTGTTTTTGTTAACTATTTTTTTTAAAGTGCCTCTAAAATTTTGTCCATGCCCCTATTTTTTTAGATTTTTTTCACTTCCTACACTGTTAATAGAAAATAAAACTAGAGGTGCAACAGTACTAAGGCTGTGTATTGGCAAGAATCTGTTGATACGATACATATCAGGATACAGGGGTTATGATTCAATATATTGCAATACATTGTGATACTGTAAGCAAGGCGGTGTATTGCAATTTTTAAATGTAATTTTAGGAAAACTGTCAGTAGTATAAAGAACACTTATACACCATATGTATAAAATCTGACTACAAATTTTGCACTATTTTTATGCGATAACAACAGTGGGATCAGCAGTAGCATTAATAACATCCAACATCATAGCACTACTTTAAGAGGGCACATATCTTTGCAAATGAAATAAAGTAATGACTGAGATGCTGTAGCATGCTAGTTGGCTTAGCCCGGTTAGCCAGGTTAATTAAGCTCAAAAGACAACAATTTGTGTCAAACTGTATGCTAACACTGTTATACTGAAGTCAGTTATATATGTCAGGTACTGTATATGTGGATACTGTAAATTAGTGGAACAAAACAAAAACAGACTGGACGGCGAGTCCTTCTCTCCACAGCGTTCAGGCAGCCTACCAATGCAGATTCAGACCCTGCCAAAGTTTCTAATGCTGTAGTGTTCATTGCTGCGTATGCAACCACACTCGGTCATATACAATAAAGAATTAAAGCACACAAGAATGCACAAAAACAGACAAGATGCACTAGGCCGTAATTGGTACAGACGTTAAATCCCTTTGATTTAGGTAACAACACTGACTTTCCCTCGGAGAACAGCAGATTTGTCTCTCTGCATTTCATCCATCAAGCTATTTTTATGGTGTTTGATGAACAATAGAGCTAGTGTGGCAATATAATTTAAACCTTGTTCCTGGACTTAATGGTCAGACCAGGGGGGGAATAAAATGAATCAAAAGTTTGTTTTGGAGGTGAGTGAAAGACAACAACTTTAAAAGAACAGGTTAACAAACCTGCAAGGTCCAAATACATCAGCAGCAGGGCCTTGCAAACACACAAATATACACACACAATGACAGGCACAAGCAATCTCACACACAAATGCACACGGGGCGATACACAAACACTAATTCACTCACTCACACAGACACACATCAGATTAGTGGAGCCACAGGCTCTAAAGCCACAAACAGCAGGAACTTAATTGAAGCAGGCAGGAACCAAAGAATGTCCTGAGCGTGTCAAATGCTTCCCCTTGCCACTGAGATTGTGACACACACTTCTGAACCAATGGGTCATCATTATCAAATAGATGCATGACTCACCCGCTCATACTCCCTTTCTCTCTGACTCCATCCATCCCTCTCTCCCTTTGTTACCCCTTTCTTTCATTATCAATGAGACACATGACTGCTCACAGCTGCAATGCATCGAGGGAGCCATAAAACAGGTCAAAATAAATATTCTCCAGACACACGCTTTAGACTCAGAATAGGACAGGCTCTGATGGACTACGGAGAGAAAAAGGTGAAGTAGCAGAGAAAGGAAGAGAGAGATTGTCTGTGTGTTCGTGAAGGAAGATGGCACTCCAATTTGTACCTCAGAGAGGTTTTCTACATTTTTATCATCCAAGTTGTGGATTGGATAGGTAGACATGTGGACAAAGATGAATCATTCTAATTACTGACAGCAGTAGAAATTGGTCTTTGAGTATTTTGGCAGCTCACTCTACCACAAAGCATACAGAGTACACATGCAGGGTGTTCGGGTCTGGGCTGATGCTGGGATGTCAAATCCTTTTCTGCCCTCACATTGTGATCACTCTGTTATCGTATAATTGCAGATTAATTTTGTTTAATTACGGTAAGCGGTAGCAACAGAGATTGTCTGAAAATCATGAGATCGTTCACATTAAAATGTAACATTTTTAAATGCGTTCTGTGACTATTCAACTGTTCTTCAACACAATAAAAATTAATAACAGATCATTTCAATAACAGTAACATAATTGTCATTATGTCTAAACTTTAGACAAGTTTAGTTAAAAAAAAAGTGGGGACATACTAGGGGTGTCCCGATTTTAAATAAAAAATCAATCGAATTCGATTTCTACTTTTGAAAACCCTCCTGCTTCCCTCCTGAAGTCGCCGGTGTGGCGCCCCAATACGCCCACCCGTCTGCTGCTTCAGAAGAAGAATTTAAAAATGTAAATGTCAGAGCATAAAAACCAATGATCTGTTGATCTTTACAAATCAAGACTCGACAGTCTAACAATGGCATCGCTGTCAGTGCAAAGTACAAACAATTTCTTTTTGATATGTTTGTCATCGGACTAGTATTGTCATTCTATTTTTAATTGGCATGCAGCTTGCCAGAGTAATAAACTGTTGATATTAATACTCTAATATGACCTATTTGATAATAGGCTTGCAGTGGTAGTCGGTGTAACCGGTGTTACACAGTGGTTGGACACACACCAATTACATTACTTTCCCACCGCCCCCACTGTTTTTTTGCTTTTTGTTATAGAAATAAAACCCATTTAGTTCATTTTGGCAAATCAGCGGCGTGTTATCAATACACAGTCGGACGACGGACGCTACAATCTGAAAGTGAAAGTGTCTGGAGTCTCAACACAGAGTAGCGGGAGTCAGATTTCACACACACGGGACGAGAGAGAGACAAGACGTGATTTGGTGTTTAAGCAAAAAGCAATAGCGCCTATTTGGCAACACTTCAGATTTAAACCCAATGCTATAAGGGAACCATGACGTTAATGAGGCAATCGCCGTGCGGAGGATGGAGAGGTCACAGCCGGTAAGCACGGCGCAGC
>CAKAOI010045246.1:0-28035 GCA_916701655.1 Sebastiscus albofasciatus
TATATATAAAGTTTTGCTAGGATTTGTCAGATCATTTTTCTGAGCAATTGCTGTTGTAATACTCATTTCAGCCACAAGAGGCTGAAGCACCACTAATAATAATAATAATAACAATAATACATTTTATTTGGTGGCACCTTTCAAGACACCCAAGGACACCTTACAATGATAAAATTAAACTAAAACAGATGGAAACTACAGAGAATAGGCCAGTTTGAACAGGTGAGTTTGAGGAGGGTTTTGAATATAGTAACAGTGTCACACTGCCAGATGTGAGGAGGGAGGGAGTTCCAGAGCCTGGGAGCAGTGAGGTGGTGGTGGTCAGAAGAGCCAGCTGAAGATGAGCGGAGGGAACGGGAGGGGGTGTACTCCTGAAGGAGGTCAGTGAGGTAGGTGAGGGCAAGGTTGTGGAGGGCTTTTGTAGGTGAGCAGGAGGTTTTTGAAGTCAATCCGGTATTGAACAGGGAGCCAATGAAGTTGGATGATAATGGGGGTGATGTGGTCGGAGGATCTGGTGCGGGTGATGATCCAGGAGAGTTCTGAAGTCTGTTGAGCAGTTTGTTGGGAAGGCCAGAGAGAACAGCGTTGCAGTAATCGATTCGGGATGTAACAAATGCGTGGATCAAGATTTCTGTGCTGGGATGAGACAGGAATGGGCAGAGTCTGGAGATGTTGCGGAGGTGGAAGAAAGCAGTCTGGGTGACGTTTTTTATGTGGGGTGCAAAAGAGAGGGTGCTGGCTAGGGTGGCCCCAAGGCTATTGATGTGGGTGGAGAACGGAACAGAGAAGTCATCAATGAAGAGGTTTGGAGTAGTGGTGTTTTGTGCTTTGGAGAGGTTGTTTTTGGAGCTGGTGAGCAGGGCCTCTGTTTTATTGCCATTGAGCTTTAAAAAGTTCCTGCTCATCCAGCTCATGTTGTCTTGTAGGCAGGTGGTGAGGGAGGTGGGTGGCAGGGCAGCGGTGGGTTTTGTTGAGATGTAGACATGTGTGTCGTCGGCATAGCGGTGAAAGTGGACATCGTGATGACGGAGGATAGTGCCAAGGGGAAGGAGGTAAATGGTTAATAGAAGGTAAATGGTAAATAGAAAGTATATAGAAATGGACCCAATACTGACCCCTGGGGGACACCCTGTGAAACAGTAAAACACCTTGACCTGTGGTTGCTCAATTGTACATATTGATGTCTGTCGGTGAGATATTACCCCATTGTTTCCACCTAATGGCAGATTTGTGCTGATTAAAATACATTTCTAGCCAAAAGAAAGATATGACAGTAATGTTACATAACTTGCTTACACAAAATAAATGTGCCTGGCTTAAAAAAAAATTATCCTGGCAACAAAAAAAATATTCACCTGGCAAAACTTTTTTTTCCCACCTGTTTTCACAGATTGGAAAAAATTCCGCAATTTAGAAAGATTATCATGGCAAAACCTTTTTTCACCTGTTAATAAACACAGGAGAGAAAATAACTCACTTCCCTCTCAGGGCTTCCATACATTTTACTTCTGGAAAGAAAAATACTGTCAGGTCTTTGTTATCTGTACTTAAACCCAGGTCACCAGTTATCATAATATTGTGAACAGTGTCCGCTGTCTTTGTGTGTTGCAGGTGGAGTAGCAGAGCAGAACGGTCTGCAGCGTGGCGATGAACTGCTGCAGGTCCAGGGAATCAGTCTGCAGGACATGACTCGCTTCGAGGCCTGGAACATGATCAAGGCTTTACCTGAAGGGCCCATCACAGTGGTCATCAGGAAGAGGCAAGGGGGGGTCGAATGACGAGACACAGCTGTTGGGAGCGGCTTACAAATGAAGAGGCCAAAGAAAAAAGAAAAGAAACAATAGCACTGGAGGCACGCAGATGTTGGCCATTTATTAACAGTCTCATAGAAATCAGCGATCAGCCAGTGTGATCCACCTTTGACTTGCCAGACAAGTTCTGAATACATTACTATTATTTTTATAGCACATTTCTGATCAGATATGAAAGTTTATTAAAGGGTCAGTTCACCCAAATCCCCCCAAAACCTACTTACTCATACCAGAGTCCAGATTAGTCTCAGTGTTAGCTCCAGGTCTGTCCAGGATTATCCTGCATACTGCTGTCTGACTGATGTGATCTGAGTTGTTGAATACAGAGTCCAGCTAGTGTCATGGGGGGGGGGGATGGTGCACAAAGTACTAATTGTTGTCCTCGAATTACTGAATTTGTGATTTCGGATTAAAACATATGAAAGATAACACAATGGTGTTCAACAGGCAAGGTTTTTTTGCTCAACAGAAGGAAGCAGCTGAATCGCAAAAATCAAAGCTGTAAGCAGCAGTGATTGGGTTTTGGTCTTCACAAGGCAGGGCAAAGTCACTTCAACTGGTTTAAGTCTGTATAAAGAAGCAGTGAGACAAATCACAAACTTGTTTCATCATTACAATGTATGCAGCCTTTCAGTACTTGTACTCTCAAAGTCCTGCCGGTCATATTTCTTTGCATTTTGGGAACATTTCAACAGCTTAATTAAAAATATCCAGCAATTTTTGGTGATGTTTGGACAAACTCTCATTGATTTACGGCCAAATTTGCGCCAGGCTCATGCACATATTTGGAACTGGTCCTATGGAGTCTTTTCTAAATAGCTTTCTGATGTGTAGTCTGATTTGTAGCGCCACCTAGTGGTCGGTTTGAATGAAACTTGCAGGGTATGTTTTAGGTACTCTTGTGGACAGGAGTTGATGGGCCCTCAGCCACGCCCTTTTAAAGTTCATTGGTTAAAATCTTTTAAATGCAATGGGATATCAACAAGCTTTTGATCATCTTGGTCCAATAGCGATCCCCAGAACATTAGGTAGCAATTGGTCGTACGGTTTAGGAGGAAATGTCAAAAATGTGTTTTTCCAAAAATGGCGGAAAATCTGTCAGGTGGACTTAAGTGATTCTTGAGGCTTTTTTGTAGTCCACATAGAGCTGGATATCAATCTGGAGTCAAATTTCAAGTCAATCAGACTTACGGTGTGAGGGGGCTGGTCTTTAAAAGTTTTTGCTTTTTTGGCTGTCAATCATAGCGCCACCATCAGGCCAATTGGAATCATATTTTAAGTGAAGCATTATGACATAATTTCCAGTAAAGGTACCAAGTTTCATGTCTCTAGCTCGTTCCAGTTCACAGCAAATTGAGCAAAGGCATAATTAAGCATATAATGCTAAATAGGCCACGCCCACATGCACCAATCAACATGACACTTCAGATCTTGGTTAATACTCCCCCCAGAGCATGAGCACCAACTTTGATGAAATTTTGTCTACAAGGGATGTGCATTCCAAGCAAAAATACTATTCCATAATCACTGGGAACTAGTCAATTATTATTTGAAAATCAGGGTGCAGTGGGTAGGGTCGGCACATTTTCCCATCTTACACTATAGATTAAGGTAACACGGGGAGAACATGCAAACTCCATACAGAAGGGCCCCAAGTCAGATTCAAACCTGCGACCCTCTTGCTGTGAGGCACCAGTGCTAACCACTGGTTGTTTGAAGGTGCGAGAAATGTAGAAGAAACACAAGGGAGGCGCTGAGAAATTGAGAGATAAAAAACGACAGGCCCTTCAGGCAAGATGCTGCCGAATGTGTTAAACTAACTGATATGTTTGCTGCAGCAGCAGGAGGACCATCGTCAGCAGCACCCCGTGGCTGGCGGCCACGGTGAGGAGGAGAGGGAGAGAGGTGAGGGAAGGGGTGTAGAGGTTGAGGTAAGCAGAAGTTAAAGGGACTATTTGTAACTTTCAGAAATGTCTTGTTAACAGCGACACCTGTAGCCGTTAAGTCAACGAAAGTCAGCGTCCTGTTGCTCGCGCTTGCTCGCTCTACATACACATGAATGAGCATCGGTCAAAACAGTGAGGAGACACTCGTCAGCTAAAAGCACAATATCACTCTAGATTTCAGCTGCTTGATATGATAGCTGACCAGACGAAGGTCTCTCCATGAATCAATGCTGATCCTAGTGTTGGCTTTTCCTGCTTCAGCGCAGGCTGAGGCAGCGGGGCTCCGCAGCGAGTAACGTTGTCATCTCCGCCCGCAGCCGGAGAGAACAGGGAGACACCGGCATCCGGTCGGAGACGGTAACATTTCTCTCTGCGGAGCCCCGTCACTTCACACGACACAGGAAACCAGTTATTTCTGCACAAACGTCCACTGTACATTCACTCGATATTCTCAGAGCTAAACTAACTCTTCTGCAGTGTGGAGTGAGCGCGCGTTCATGTCTAGAGGTGAAGCGAGAAGTGAAGGCAAGCAGACAGAGGAGACGAGACTCCGGCCACACATGAGCGCGCATATGCAAGCGCGCATGTGTCCCGACCCGGTACATTTATACGCTTAAAAAGTTACAAACAGTCCCTTTAAGGGCTAGCTCGCTGCCTGGCTCAACATACAGTATGTCATGAGAGATGAGGCTACACTATTCTCTCAGTCAACTAACACATCACGGTCCCCTTGATAAAACTGAGCAAAACAAAGCGCCAATGTTGAACAAACTAGCTGGAGTTTGCAAAGTTATGTTGATAACATATTACAATAAAACAAATGATGCACGCTTTGCTCAACTTCAATTTGGCTAACTTGCTACTTTTATGAATGCAGGTGTAGTTTGTTAGCTAGCTAGTTATAACGTCAGTGTTACCGTGTAGGTCACAGTGGCTAGTTTACGCACACCGGCAATTAGCAGAGCTCTACTAAAATTCTCTGCAGTCCCACATTGTAAAAAAAAAAAGATTTTCATGTCTTTTATGTTATAAAGCAGGTTTAAGTGATATATAAATACTGTTAAACTATCAAAACGCTCAATATATGGAGAAATACACACAGCCCGTATTCAGAAACTGTGCATTTGAAACAAGCCGTCAGGATTTCTGTCCATTTGTGATGTCACAAATATACAATATTTAGACCATTACGCGGTTTTAAACGTAAACATTCTAAATGTGTCCCAGTTTATTTCCTGTTCGAGTGTATGTAAATGACATCAGCTGACAGGAAGTAATCATGGACCCAAACCGTTGCCTAGCCACGCGATTTCGTCAAAATGCACTAAAACGGAGCGTTTCAGACAGAGGGTAAATACAGGTATATTCAAGCGGACAGTATGAGGAAAATAAAGGGTTTTTTTAACATTACAGCATGTAAACATGTTCTTGCGGAAACACAAAATACAAGTATGAACCTGAAAATGAGCACGATATGGGACCTTTAACACCACAATCGTGTGTGTGTGTACGTGTGTGTCAGACCTGGAGGCTCGGAACACCTGCTGATGGGGAACATTACAGGTGAGACACTCTTGTGTTATTGGAAGAACATCATTATTTTGTTGACTAGAATACCATTCATCAACAATACCAGTGAGTTGGCTGCCAGCATTTTTGGTTTGGTTTTTCTTTTTTAATTTATTATAAGCTATATGGTGAACAGTGCTCTTTTGGGACCTCGAAAAAAAATGTGTTTGGGAGTCAGCTTTTGTGTGGGTGTTGATGAACAATATAGATAAATGAAATTCAGACATCCATGCATTTATTATTTAACAGCTATTTGTCCATTACCTGTATGATATTGTTATATCAATGCAGCTTTTTTACACCTCTTTATCAAGGAATCCAATAATTCTGGATCTGATTGTATTATGTTAAAAACAAACTTCACCTAATCGTCTCTCCTCTTGTCTCATTGAGCCAGGTTGAGATAGCAGCAGCAGCAGTGTGTCAGCGAGAGAGAGGAGAGCAAGGAGCAGGAGGACATAGATGACTTTGTACGTCCTGAGCCATCTACGCTACAAATATTTTTAAATCATCACCCGCAACAGAATATCAGAAATCCTTTAGTGCACAGGTATTCACTAGTAAAGAACAAGCAGGAAGTGGCTCACATATTGCAAGGGATGCAATCCCATGCAATGCATTGTTTTGTTTTGTTTGTCTGGCATTTGGGAAGAGTACTACTACTGACAACTAGAGGTGGACCGATTTATTGACATTTTTTCATAATTGGCATCAGCCGATGCCTGAGCATATTAAGCCGATTAACAAACAGGCACATCTGCGGGCAGCCCAGTTTTGTTGTTGCTGTGGAACACCTGTGACACCGCACGTCTTTCAATCAAATTCTTGCCATTCTACCGGCAGACCTCAGTAGATGTAGCCCAGTGGGCTGACCTTTGCAAGAGTGAGTGAGAAGAACGTCGTAACCGGGAGGAACCGGTAAGGCTTAGGCTAAAATTTAGCCTCCGAGCAGGCTCGGAGGCTAAATTATTACAGACCGTAGTATTGATAAGCTCCGACGTCATCAATTCTGTTTTTGGTGACGGAGGATTTATCTCCGTCTGTAACGTTAGCCATGTGCGGACAGAGCAGCTCTCATACACGCTGCTGCAGCGCCGTGTTCAGACACACACAGCTTCTGCTCTGAGTAACTATGGCGGAGAAAACTAAACTTCAGAAGCGTGATTACACTTCACTAGAGTTGATGCTGACAATGCTCGTCATGTGAGGACGGAAACACGAGAAATTTGTCAAAACATTTATCAAAAAGTTCACTTCCTCATTAAACATGTCTATGGGTCCTACATAGCCTCGATGACGTCACCGCTAGTGGCCTGTGTGTAGTCCGCAGCATAGCAGATATGAGCAGCAGGCTGTGTAATACCAGAGGACAAAGTTATTATTATTTTTTTTGTGATCACTTAGATTATGGTCATATGGCTTGTAACAGTGTCTGTCAAACAGACATAAAAAACATGTTTTAGAACAGTTTTGGAAAGATGCTTCAAAGGTTTTGAGCCCTGTACTATTACTACTATTAACCATCATGCACTAAATAAATAAATAAATAAATAGAAGTGCACTGCAGTGCAGACACATAATGCAGATTGGAGAGACAGACCATAAGTGTTGTTCAATAAATGTTTAGTTAAGTTGAGCCATTTTGTGTATCATTTGTTATTATTAAGCTGTTATATTTTATCAGATGGAGGAAAAGAAGGAAACCAGCCAAACATATCGGCAAAAAAAAATCGGCATTGACATCGGCCATAAAAAACCATATCGATCGACCTCTACTGACAACAGCACATTCATCACGGGAATGTCAGATTGGAGGCATGTACACCAACGTTCAGAGGAGCACGAAAAGAGCAGTGCACACCAAACCTGTGCCGAAGCTTTTTTCCTAAGGTGCTCCAAAGCAGACATCAACAGCATGTTCGCTGGCTTTCAGATGTCTGCTCACAGGCAAGAAGTGAAGAAGAGACGCCAGGTTTTGGAGAGTGTAGTGGATGTGGTGAAAGTGCGTGGGAAGAGGGGGCTGAGCTACAGGCAGGTGGAGAATGAGCTGAGCTACAGGCAGGTGGAGAATGAGGCAGTATGATGGATGCTGGATGACAACACCATGGACCATGGCAACTTTTTGGAGCTCATCCTTTTATTAGGAAAATATGATGTTTGCTTAAAAGAGCACCTTGATAGTTGTATAGAGAAGAGCAAGAGATTACACCAATCCAGTGGAACAGGAGGTAGAGGGTCTCTCATCACTATCATCAACTATAGTTACCTCTGTAATAGATACCATCGGGCATCTAATTCAAGAGTGCATCTCCAGAAAGCTAGAATGTTCTCTGTTCAGCTGGACACAACACAGGACAACCTCTCAGGATCAGTGTTCAGTAATCTTAAGGTATGTTACTGAGACTGTGCACGAGAGGCTTGTCACTTTAGTGAAATCCCATGCATCCACTGGGCAATACTTTGTGAACTAAGAAGTCTTAGAGCATCTGAAACTGACAAGGCCACGTGTACAGGGCAGATCATTTGATCAGTCATTTATCATGTCTGTTTTCTGGATGGGATGGGGCCGGTCTGGACCAAAATGTCAGGACCGATTTTTTTGTCCCAGTCCAGCCCTGCCCGGATGTCAGCGTGTCCTGAAGCTGACCCAGGCCCTGCTGGACTGAAGATGGAGGTCTGGTCTGTGGTCACAGCCGGTACAGAGGACATCACTTCAGGTCGCTCTGTGGAGGACTAACTGTCTGACAAGAGGAGATGTAACATATTCCTCTTGCATGTTACATTAGATACACAATTTCAGCTTTAATAAATTGTTACTCTTGATGCTATTCATATTTTTTTTGTAATTTTACCTTTGTTTGAAAGTCGTTAATCGTTATTTTCATATTTTTATGCAGTTATTTTATATTTAGAAATGTAATACTACAGTATCCATGGTAACGATGGAGCTATAAAAGCTCATCACTGGGGGAACGAGTCAGACCGGGCTTTTATCTCCCAGGTGAGTGTGTGTGTAAATTTGAATCTGTAAATATGAACGTATAGTCTATGTATAGTGTATAATCTAGAGAGCGGGCTTGTATCTCCCAGGGTAACGGGTGTCCCGAAGTGCTTGTAAGCAAATAAATACATGTTGAATGAACTTCGGAGCCGTCTGCGGGTTGTTGGAGAGTCACGTTGACCGTCAGCCAACGGTCTACAATCAAACACAACGCAGAGACTGTTAGCTACCCCCCACAAACAGACAGACAGACAGACAGAGAGACAGAGAGACAGTCAGCTACTTTATTTGACCTCACAGGTCGTGTTTTCAGCCGACTGTAGAACAAACCGTCTGCTGAGTTGTTTGTTTACAGAGTGAAAGACATTTTCCTTTTTGGTTCCAGTGAAGATATTTAGTAAAGGAAACACACAAGTGTGTAGATCTATTTAGACAAAGCTTCACATCTAAATAATGCTGCTTATTAACTACAGCTGAGGACAAAGACTTTAAATACTTAATACTTTAATACTTTTAAATCAGCAGGTCAACGAGGATCAGATGAGCAACAACACCAGCTGGCTGCAAGGAAAAGTCATTTATCTGTAATTATGACACGAGTCGACCAATATAACGTGTAGGAGTCAGTACATGAGCAGTGAAGAGCATGTGGTGGTGTATATGGAGAGCAAAACACAAACAGACACCTAGTGCCGAGGTGGAGGGCTCATAACGAGGATATTTTTTAGCAATGTTGTGTAACACTTGTGTATAAAAGTGAGTCCAATGTGAGTTATGTTTTTATTTCTTTTTCAAAGTGACAAGCTGTAGATTTTAACACAACTTGTGATTTTAGGTTGTAGCCGGGCTCAGTTTTAAAGCTAGAGTGAAGATACTGGTATCATATGAAACTAAAAAACCTGATGAATCCATCGGTACCAACCATGTCATACTAGCTTGTCATGAAGGAGGCTAAATAACACTCCGAACTTCTACAACATTTTGGCAAGGAAAAACTGTCATGTCCATTTTCAAAGGGGTCCCTTGACCTCTGACCTCCAGATCAGTGAATGTAAATGGGTTCTATGGGTGCCCACGAGTCTCCCCTTTACAGACATGCACACTTTATGATAATCACATGCAGTTTGGGACAAGTCATAGTCAAGTCAGCACACTGACACACTGACAGCTGTTGTTGATGTTATGATCTGAGCATATTTGTTTATTCTAAGTGCAGTACCTGTGAGGGTTTCTGGAGAATATCTGTCATTGTTTTGTGTTGTTAATTGATTTCCAGTAATAAATATATACATACATTTGCATAAAACAGCATATTTGCCCACTCCCATGTTGATAAGAGGATTAAATACTTGACAAATCTCCCTTTAATGTACATTTTGAATTGATGCGACTCATTTGCAATTAATCGTGATGAACTATTTGAATTGATTGACAGCCCTAGTCTAAACTAGAGTCACATCTTAGTTAAAGTTCCTGCTAAAGATCGTAGACAGACAGTAGTTTGTTTTGCTGCAGGAGTCAGAGGAAAAGATGAGTTATCTGAATAGTAAAACAATTGTGAAATGTAACATTACACGATGACACTCGCAGACAGAACCAAATGTTACAGGACGGGGGGGGTGGACATGGAGCAGATAAGGGGAGCGTGTGAGGCTGGTTACGGGTTATTTTCCTTTGATATGTAGGCAAGAACATTTTGCAGGTAAATATTGTGATTATTATTTAATAGTGTTATTATTATCACTATTATATTTGTAATTTATGAATTTATTATTATTATTATTATTATTGTCCTTAATGTTTTTTAAAGTGTTCCTTGGCTGCTGTAACACTACAATATGCAGGTGTTATACAAGTAAAGTTATATATAAGTAATAGTATTATTGTTATTACTTATTATCACTATCATTATTATTACTACTACTGTTTTTATTTATTTATTTATTTTTCATTATTATCATAATTATTATAATTACTAGCATCAATATTATCACGATTGTTTATTTGTATTTATTTGTTGTATTTGTGGTGTTCTTCCTGTCTTTTGACATTATGTTTGTTTATATGGGAAAAAAAGTAAAGCATGACAATACCATATTTCATTACCTTTGAAAATGATGCTTCACAATAAAAACATTTGAAACAAAGTTACACAGTAATAATAATTAGTGTGGCTTGGCTGCTGTTACAATACAGTATGGATAATAAAGTCTAATCTAAAGCACCACACACAGAGCGAGATGCTGTTTGTGTTTGCTACCCCCAGAGGGCGCTGTCGGCTGTTTAACTTTGTACTAAGAACTACTGAAGACAGAGGACGCGGAGAGGATGAGGACGAGGACAGGGTGAGACAGACAGTGAGAAGAAGCACTCAGATATTTGACTGATGTAAAATCAGCTAAATGTATGTAAACTATAAACTAACAAAAGTACTTGTACGGTGGTATTATGCAGGTAGAAAGGCCTCTATCAGTATTATATTAATATAATTACTTTTACACGTTCTTGGGTAGTTAGAACTATAATATAATAATAATAATAATAATATAATGTCAGATATTTACTGCACTACACTTTATATTATGTACTATGATAGATGGTGGTGTCATATTACTCTACATATACTATATTTGGAGATAGTATTGTAATAATAGTAGTATACACAGCTGTACCTGCCCTGGAAAAATAATAACTCAAACTCTTTGCACACGGACACGACGTCGGGATGCACTCGCGGCGGTGCGGGAGTCTGTTTGGGGGCGGGGGGGAGCTGGCCCGCCATTCGGAACCTTAAACCATAAGGGTGGCGCGGCCGCCCGCCGTGTGCTTCCGGGTACCCAACTCTCCTCCCTCCTTCGGAAGGAACACGGGGGTTTGAGCGGGGCACACACACACACCTGCGCAGACAGAGAAGAGCCGAACTGAACGTGCCACACACGTTTTACCGGTAGTGACGTTACTACCAGGAAACGCCTGCATCGGTTAAAACAAGGGAAATATATGTTTTAAGATGAGACGAATAGTCACATAACCTATTTGATTTTTTATAATTAACGACTATTCGAAAAATCGTAAATCACGACCCATCCCTGGTTTATACTTGTATTTTGGGTTTCTGCTAGGACATGTTTACATGCTTTAATGTTCAAAAAACATTATTTTTCTCATCCTGTCTGTCTGAATAACTCCGTTTTAGCGTGTCTCTTTAAGCAACCACAAAACAAATGCTTTCTATTATGGCAAAAAATATATCCATTTACAAAACAGATGTTTATAGAGTCACTTACATCTGTTGTGAGAATTCAAACTATAAAACGGTTCAAAGCTGAGCCAAAGTCTGTGTGATGTTTCATCCTCCAAGTTTATACAAACACAATTGTGAGAAATGTTGCTGTTCTATAAAGAAAAAGGAGCAGAGGACAACAAGATGCTCTTATTAATCATTTTAATGCTGGTGAAATACAAAACTAACTGGGTGCAGAACAATACAAGAGAAACAGTTTCATGTGTTCTGACTAGACATGTAAAAATGTAAAGAGTAGCAGCGGTCGCTGTCAGTAAGAGGAGTAAAATGACAAACATCCGACATGTATCATTTGACATATATTCTGTCATGCCAGTCATTTAAATGACCCTATAGACGGTGTGTGTAACACAGGAGACAAAGAAATGTCTGAACTGATTGTTGGACCACAAGTTGCCAGAACAACGCACGTAAGGAAACTTTGGATTGGTATCTGAATCTCAATCACAGAATACTAAATCGACTCTTGGTATTTGGTCTCATTAGTGGTCCAAAACATCCGTCACAGTCACAATGAATGCACTACTTAAAGGGAGTCTGGTTCTGCCATAGTGAACATGCTGTTTGACCATCTTGTCATTGTGGCTACAGCGAGATGCTTCGTTGGTCAAAGTTCACCGAGGTCTGATAAATCAATGCTGAATCACATGCTGCTGCACTGCTGGCATTTTTCACTTGTTTTCACAAAAACAATATAGAAGGGAATTCATTAGATTCAGCCAATTTTCAAGCAAAACATATTTCACCAATGATAAAATGTTGTTTCCTGTTGTCACAGGACTCTGTTACTGTAAGTTCAGTTTACAGTAAACGGGGCTCTGTAGTGGTGAGGATGGCTCAAAATAAACTCAGAAAACAAAGTTTGGAAATTTGTGTTTCTCTGTTGTTCCAATGCTAACTGTCATTGTATTTTACATCGTTGGAAAGCCTGTTTATTTACCTTCACAATGATGTCCAACTTGTAAGGATCATGCATTTGTGGGATGAGCAGCACAGCTGATTATGTGGGGAGCGCCCAAGAAAAATTTGCCAAAATGCTCCGTCAATGGTAAACAGTGTGTTCTCCTGTTGGTGTTGACTCTTGTTTTGAGTTGTTTGGTGGATTTGATGATTGAACTCTCTATCAGTAACAAGGAACAAACAAGACATATTGGCTATTTTAAACTTTATTCATTTAATCCACCGTCAGGAGCCTCAGTAGCGGTGGAAGATCCATAAGCAGCCACAACAGCCTGGCACCTCCTCCTCATGCTGGTCACCAACCTGGTCACACGTTGCTGTGAGATGGCATTCCATTCCTCAACCAGGAGGAGGAATGAAATGGAATACTTGGGCGCTACCCGCATAATCAGCTGTGCTGCTCATCCCACAATTGCATGATCCTTACAAGTTGTCATCATTGTTAAGGTAAATAAATAGGCTTTCCAACGATGTAAAATACAATGCCAATTCAATCGTAACAACAGAGACATAATCGACCTAACCCAAATTTCCAAACTTTTTTTCCCCGAGTTTTATGTTTAAAGAGTTGCTGGTGATTCGGCAGATAAGTCCCAACGTTTTGGTGGCCGTCCAAACAGAGACGACCCAGCAGGTGTTTCAAAGGACGCCATTTTCATCTGGTATTAACATGTTATCTGTATCTGGATAGCATATCCGGGTAAGGGGAATAGTAGTTATTGCATGTGTAAGTGCATGCAGAATGCAACGCGAGTGTAAAAACAGTCGGATCAGCTGGACCACATCTGGAGGTGTTTCAGATGACATCTGTACAGTTTGGCCACAATCTTAGGACTCGAGCTTTGTCAAGATGCCTCCTCCCTCTAAAGAGAGCCGCTACAGCAGTGCCGCTTCAGGAGACTCGAGGGACAGCTACATGAAAAATGATGGTCACATGACTGACACGGATAGTCAATCAAGCATTAGTGCCATCAGGCTTCCCCACTGGCTCACATTACATTCTTACTATATAAATGGTTGCCTCGTAAAGAGATATATTCGCTTTTAACTACAAGTTTGCTTGCACATTTCACACACCTTGCATTCGTTTGGAGTGTTGGTTGTGCACAACCTCAGAAATGAACGCTACACATCCTCAAGATGCAATAAGCACATGAGCGGTAGGGGCAGTGTAGCGGCAGTATGATGATGTGACCGTTGTCGATCCAAAATAAGACAGATTCAGCAATAGTGTGGCTTACTTGTTGCACAAAAATGTTTTCAGAAACACATTTGAGTGTGGTGAGCGATTTTTGTGATATAAGAGAAGAAAGTCTCCAAACGAGCCACCATGTTGGTTCCAGTTTGAAAGCTGGGAGCAGCAGCCCACGAGGGAAAGCGTTCGTCCAATCAGGTGCCTTGTGTTTAGTGGCAGCCCATCAAGCGTCCAATGCTGGGAAGCGAGGCGATCCATCACGATAAAAAAACACCCGTGCACACGTACCATAACTGTC
This sequence comes from Sebastiscus albofasciatus, assembly GCA_916701655.1. Classification (NCBI taxonomy): domain Eukaryota; kingdom Metazoa; phylum Chordata; class Actinopteri; order Perciformes; family Sebastidae; genus Sebastiscus; species Sebastiscus albofasciatus. Next base: position 14,085 of record CAKAOI010045246.1, read on the forward strand.
CCTCTGCCTCACTTCCCACCGCTCCGGAGAAGGACAAGCTACCTAGCTAACTAGCCATCCATCCATCCATCCATCCATCCATCCATCCATCCATCTCTGGCGCTGCGTTCGTTCTCTTCCTGGCGAGCTGCGACCACTTTACGGCCCCACTGACGTGTGCTCTGTTGTCACCATAACAACAATCGCCATTTTATTTTGTTCTCGTCAAATGGCCACTGAAAACAGTTCAATGTCAATTCTTCTCCTATTCTATTTCTATGAGTGGAATCCTCCAATGATACGCGGAGTACAAGTATGTGAGCAATTCTGCTCACAACGCATCCGGTATTCTAAGCGAACCCGTGGTTAAAAAGCAAGTATATCTCCGGATTTAGCTAGGTGACTAAAAAGTAGCCTGCAGATGCCTTCAGCTGTGCACCTTGCTGTCCCTCGACAGAAATCTGAATATAGAACAAATAGTTGTTGGCTACAGGGAGGGGCAGCGGAAACATGTTGTAAACATAACAACGTCACCTCTTTAAAGTTGGTGAGGTGAACTTGTTAGCAACCAGTTACTTACTTTAACATCCACCAGTTGTGTTTCTGGCCACCTGGCAAATGTAAATCCAATATTCTCTCTCTTTTTGCTCCGATTTTGTTCTCAACCAACTCTTGATCAACATGTCAATCTCTTTAGCTGCTAAATGCTCCACTATGTTCTCCAGCTGGACTCTAACAGTGTCCGTGTCCGTTTTGCTGCTGAGCAGGTAGTGTACGGTGGGTCACGAAGCTCTGTAAAGCGAAAGGGAGCTGCAGATTCGATTGATAATTCTCAGTAGTTTCGTCACTACGAGCGACCCCTTTCTTTCACTTGATCACACTTTCACATTGATAACGTTATTGCAAAATATCCATTATAGCCACTTTAACCTGAGACAAATTGCACCATGGTTGTTGAGAAGTTTGCCAATTCCTCCTATTGAAATTATTGAGTTCCGATCCCAATGCAGGCAGATGAGCTAATACCACTTATTGATGGCAGGCATACGTAATCAGATACAGATCACAGGTTAAGACCTGGTAGAGACGGGGTCAAAAACAAGTCAAAGGTGATTCAGTGTTGATTTACTTTAAATGCCAGGAACATGTGCTTCTCTGGTTTCCACTCACTTTAGCAGACACCTGTATGTACATCGAGATCATTTCACATAAATTAAAAACCCTGCTGGTTCCATTTAAACAACACACACATGAAAACGCCTTTAGATCCACACGTTAGCAATAACATCTCAAGCACACGTGACTTGGAAATGGTGGAATGCAATTAAGAGGTCTTTCATTTAGATTACTGGCTACACTGTGAGGTAAAAGATGTTACAGGTAAAGCCAAAAAAACAAAACATGTTTAAAGGAATCTTGATACTCCTAAAGAAAGACTGGTTAAAACATGTCAGCCTAATATGGCTCATTATACAGTACACATGAACGCTCGGGAGAAGGTGGGTACGCCAACAGTTCACTACACAAATCAAATCTTCCATCCAGCCTACCCCGACTCAGATACTCATCTTTCTTCATTCATTTCATACTGAACTAGGAATGCACCGATACCAGTATCGGGTCCGATACTGTGCTCATGTACTCGTACTCGCAAAACGGCTCCGATACAACAGCACCGAAACCACTACACAGCGGCGCGACATTAACCTCTCGTCACCATCTTTTGAGTCCTCACGCTCCACCTCCCCAACGGTGTGGGCGAGACGGGCCGGTGGTGCGCCCGACCCTGCAGGGCCGGGATCCCACCTCAGCCAGCGCACGCCGGCCCTGAGTTTCATTGTGCCACAGGGTTTTGCTTGCACCCTCTGACTCGCGCATGCGTTAGACTCCTCGGTTTCAAGACGGGTCGGGTGGGTTGCCGACAACGCCAAGGATCCCTGGCGCCTTTTACGTGGGCCACAGCACTGCACGGTTGGGGCGCACTGAGGACAGTCCGCCCTGGTCGATAGTCGCACCGGGAGCAGAGGGGCCCATCACGGTGTGGAGAGGTCCGTGCAGGGAGCGCTGTAAAGCTGAGGCCGCGAGCCACCTTCGCCCCGAGCTTTTCCAAGCCGGCCTAGAGTCGGCCGCGGTGCACCGCCTCGTATGCGGGACTCCCCAGTCTGCCGTGTGTCGCTCACACCCTCCAGCTGGCTGTTAATGAGGGTCTTTTGGCACAGAGAAGTACTCGTATCGGTACTCGGTATCGGTGAGTACCCAAATGTAAGAACTTGTACTCGGTCTGAAAAAAAGTGGTAACGGTGCATCCCTATCTGAACCATGAGTTATCTTTAAGGAACCTTCATAAAGGGGGAATAGAAGGGAAGGCTTGAGGCCTTTACACACCAAGGAGCAGGTTTTTTTTGTGCAATTAATTTGTGCGTCAATCTATTTTTTTCAACCTGTTTTTGTCGTGAGTACTTTCACAAGATGTGAATATTACGCAGCGGAAAAGCGGCACTTTTTTTCGGAACGAGTTTCACTAATCTGAGCTTTTGCACCGCGATTAAAGGCATCAAACGACCTATTTAAGAAAAAACAACATGGAAGCTCCGTAGTCCGAACCAGGACGGCAAACTACTCTTTCTTTCAATCTTGACAAAAGCAGCTCAGACCAGATCCACTCCTTTCTTTCACAATAAAGCCATAGACATATAATATTTGCTGATGAGTATGTGTCGTTTATTCCCCGCGGCCCCAGTGTGTAAAGGCCTTTACGTGGTGTCTTTTCAAACCACCGAGATGTAACATTTTCTTATTTCCCCCGACCAAAGTGACTCTCAGCCGATGAGGATTAAAACAAGTACAGTACATTTGTGGTGATGTCTATTTTTTCTTCTGAAAACCTGAAGAAAATTCTGGCAGTAGAGTTAACTTACATTTGTATATAATATCTATGTAAATAAAATGCAATAGCAACTTCTATATTGTTAAGTTATTAAATACAGACATGACTTTTTTTCTTCCCAAGTGCTGTAAGCTTTGATTTTTCATGTGCAGGTACAGAGGAGTGGAGCTGTTCATCCGGGCTCTCTAATCCTGAAAATGAGTCTTCACGTTAAAGAACACGACAACATAATATCAGTAAAGCCAATGATCAGTGTGGATGGGCTTCTCTCTAGGGATTACATACGGTCATTATATTCAATCCCACTTCAAGTTCCACAGGTACATTTCCCATTTCTTTTTCCCCATACACAGCTATCATTGACTATAAAGTGGAGACAGTGAGGTGGCCTCATTAGAAACTAGACTGACAAATACTGTACTGGACCAGACCTCTGACAGTCCTTATCTACATGTAAACAAAACAAAAAAAAAAGAAGTGTGACACACTAAAGTAACATTTATTTGATAAACCATAAATTCTGAAAGGTTTATGGGATGAGCATCTTTTAATGTTCGAATGTTTCAGCCTTTCCGAGTTGAGTGATTTTCTTTCCTCGGTGTTGAGCTCAACCTCTCAGGAAGTGAGATTAGTGTTTACAGAGGAAACTTGAGTCTGGCTTTCTGGTCTCACAAGGGCAGTGGTGGAGGAAGTACTCAGATCCTTTACTTAGTAAAAGTACTAATACACCACCAAAATACAACTAAAAATCCCTGCATTTAAAAGGGACTGTAATTTTTTTTACACGTATAAATGTTTTTTAATCGATTTTTAATTGTTTTTAATCGTTTTTTATTGCCAATGTGTGAACAGGATGTAAACTAACTGACTTTCTGGGTTTCGTCTATCGGCCTGTACGCTGCTTTTAACGTGAAGTAATTAATGTGACGTTTTTTCCGGGAAAATCCAACGGATGTGACGTCATGCACGCTCATGAGTACCTTTTACTCTCTTCAGCTCCGCTTACAGGGCTAACAGTGTGCAACGATAGCCAACGTTTGGTTAGAAATGGAGTCCGCTAACGCCAACAAACGCCCAGCCCCCCATCACAACTCATTTCATGGGGGGACCTTCGTTTGGTGAGCTAACATGATTACCAAGCATGTGATATTGTGGTTTTAGCTGCTAATGTTGCTAACGATAATCATCTTGTGTGTGTCGCCTCACTGTTTTGACCGATGCTCGCTCGCGTCGACGTAGTGCGAGCACGAGCGCGAGCAACAGGACATTGATTGTCGTTGACTTTAACGGCCACAGGTGTCGCTGTTAAGCAATTTCTGACTCTTACAGAGAGTCCCTTTAAAATGTTACTTATGTAACAGTGTGCAAGTATAATCAGGAAAATGTAAATGTACTACACTCAATGCAGAAAAATGGCTCCTGTGACTGACATACTATTGTACATTATTATTATTATTAGTAATAGTATATCAAATTAGTATTACTCCTACGTTGATGTGTGAGCATCATTTCACTGCTGTAGTTAAATAGGACGGCAACTGATGATGTTCCCCCTCATGGATTCATCTTCTGATTATTTTCTCAAGTAATCAATTGATTGTTGAAGATCCAACAAATGTGTTTATCCAACCAATACTTCAAACCTGACATTATTAAAATGTCAGCACACTTGTTGCCTGTTGGGCTGCAGTTTGACATGTTATGATTGGAGCATATTGTTTTATGCTAAATGCAGTACCTGTGAGGGTTTCTGGACAATATCTGTCATTGTTTTGTGTTGTTAATTGATTTATAATAATAAATATATACACATACATTTGTATAAAGCAGCAGATTTGATGTTGATAAGAGTATTAAATACTTGACAAATCTCCCTTTAAGGTACATTATTGAACAGATAAAAAAATGTAATAATTTGCGATTAGATATTTTAATCGATTGACAGCTCTAATTGTTATGTAAATAAAATGTACCTGAATTCACAAATATGTAGGATATTACAACTGACATTCCTGTAATATTACATCACAACGTCTGCTGTATTAGCCGTGTGTTTACTACGTGTTAATTTGCATATAGACCGGGGAAGTGAGATCCGATCACTCAAGATGCATGTGGCGACGCATTCTAATACCAGGTGTGAACAGACCTACTTAGAGCTGTCCACTTGTGGTCGGATCACCCGAGACGCATGTTAATGCGAAGTGTGAACGGGGCCTTAGTGATAGTAAACCATGCCATTCTAATACTCAGTTTTACAGTATAAGCTACTGAAAATAGCCTGATGTGTTGAGAATATCAGCCTATAGTGCGGTTATATCATTTTACATCCTAAATCATGTTATTTTACACTCAGTGACCTCATTTCACCACAATAGTTTGAACATCAGAGACTGCATAGGGAGAAAAAGAAAAGGTAAATGTACTTCAGAAACCGATGCCATGAAAAAAGGGGAAGACACTTTTCTGCTATAGAGCAGCACAGAGAACATGTCCTATTCAAAAGGCGTCGTTTCATAAGGAAAAAATAAAGCTGCCTTTATGTAAAAAAAGGCCACCTCTGCCATCCCACCTGTGCTTCAGTGTAACTGACGACAGAGCCAGATCATCATGGTTTTACAGGTGAGGTGGAGATGAGCAAAATGGCAGTTCAAGTACAACACAAACAACTAAATATGAGGTACGAGTCAGTATTCCAAACCAACAGCCTGATACCAGCATAGGGTAAATAAGGTCCATGCAACATGCATGTTTACAGTACACACTGAAGTATGCAATAATAAGAAGAGGAAAATGTCTAGTGTCTCATCATAGTGGTAAAAAACAGAGATGTTGCTGTACTTTCAGCACATGTACAAATATAGATTTGACATCTATTTTTCTTTCTTTGGATTGGAGGAAATAAATCATCCCACAGATGTAACCAGACTGAGTTTGAGACGCAGGTTAAGCCCTCGTTCTTATTTTGGGACTTCTCAGCGTGTAAACTGCTTTCAAACCCAGTAAGGGGGGTTGAAGGTTGACTTACTGGATTTCCTCCTGCGGTCACACAGGAATATACTAGGAATGTACATTAAACAGAAATCGTGGATTAGATCTATTTGAAATAAGTGATTGATAATCTCAGTGTGCTGACTTGCTGTTGAGTTTGGACTGATTTAAAATACAAGGAACAATTGGACCTGACCAGTCAGTAGGGCTCCGGTTTGAAGGTAGATTTCTTAACTCTTAAGTGTCAAAGGTCCTTGAGGGATTTGACAGCTTTGGCCAGGTTGCTGTAGAACTCAGCCATGCTGGAGGGGAAGAACGAGTCGACCACGGAGCGAGGCAGGAAGCCGCCCAGGTCGGTCTGGAAGAAGCTGAACACCTGGGTTTTGTTGGGCTCTCTGGAAGAAACACACAAGAGGAAATGAAATACAAGAAAAAGAGAAGATGAATTTGAACTGTGGTCAGAGTTTCCTCTACAAACACACACTGTACTTGTTTAGTGTGTGTGTGTCAGTAGTAGGGCTGGGACGATACACCTATCTCCCGATTTGATACTATCACGATACTTTGGTTCCGATTCGATATGTATTGTGATTTTTAAGTATTGCGATTTGATACTAGGATTTATTGCAAATTCTCAAAGTTGAATCAAACACTTCTAGGGACTTTTACTTTGGAAAGTATCTAAATTAATACAATAAGAATGTTTGATTTTCAGCATGTATGTAGTCAGAGATGTCCTGAAGTCAAATCTATCAGTCATTGTCATTAATTATCTATTACAGTTTTTTCCAGCGACCCAAAGAATAAAGACATTTCCCTCACAAATTAGTGGTATTATCCTTTTGATTTATAAGGGACATCACTCATCTTCAACCTCTTATCCGGGGTCGGGTCGCGGGGGCAACAGCTCCAGCAGGACCCCAAACTTCCCTTTCCTGGGCCACATTAAGCAGCTCTGACTGGGGGATCCCGAGGCGTTCCCAGACCAGTGTGGAGATATAATCTCTCCACCTAGTCCTGGGTCTTCCCCGTGGCCTCCTCCCAGCTGGTCGTGCCTGGAACACCTCCCTAGGGAGGTGCCCAGGGGGGGCATCCTTACTAGTTGCCCAAACCACCTCAGCTGGCTCCTTTCAACGTAAAGGAGCAGCGGCTCTACTCTGAGTCCCTCACGGATGACTGAGCTTCTCACCATATCTCTAAGGGAGACGCCAGCCATGACAGCGTTAGCATGCAGCTTTAGCCGAGATGTCTAGCTCTGCTTTTCCTGTAATGTGTGAAACCCAAAGTGTTTCCATCCTTTACTGGATGTGTAGTGTTTACCACGCTGGATTTAACATGTGAGGGTGCAGGTTGTATCCACGGTGAGCGTCCGCTGTTTTCTACTTTGTCGTTTCAGCTCGTGGCGGTTTGTTTTGGTTTGGACAGATACAGAACGGATATGACGTCACGTTACCCAGTCTACAACAATAAAAGCGGTAACGTCCTTCTACCTCAGCATAGACTCAAATGAAGCAAATATTGATTCTGGCATTAATAAAAATTATTTAAAAATCGTAAAAAAATAAATAGGTGAATACATTTTTTTCCCACCCCTGGTCAATATACTCACCCTGAGATGGGAACACAGATGCAGCCACATGGATGGTTGAATCCTCTCACATAGCCAGACTGGGGAGGACAGCCCGGGTGACTCACATTGGTGGCTGTTTGACACAAAACACACGTTCACATGCACGTTTGTCTTCATTATACCGATCTTGTGAGGGGGCTGTATTTCTGTCTCAACCGTGTGAGCACAGAAACTAAACCGAGCGCCTGCAGGTTTTCTATTAAAGGAATAGCTTGCCTTTTGGGAAATACTTATTTGCTTTGTTTCTGAGAAAAAGATTAGAAGATCCATATGTGATCATTATCCATCTACTCGTCTAACTCTCTGCAAGAAGTGAATAAGTGTATTTCCCAAAAAGCCAAACCATTCCTCTAAACACGAGTGGGTGCTCTAAATGGGCTGGCTGAAGCAGTTTCACTCTGTGAATTCACCTTGAAGACTGAAAAACTGCAGACTCACGGGCCTCAAACACACGCGGTTGGGATCAGACATATTTAAAGGGGACACATCATGCTCATTTCCAGGTTCATACTTGTATTTGGGGTTTCTACTAGAACATATTTACATGCTTTAATGTAAAAAAACAACAAAAAAAACTCATTTTTTTGTCATCCTGTCTGTCTTAATATACTTGTATTCACTCTCTGTCTGAAATGCTCCGTTTTAGCACCTGACTCTTTAAGACCCCATCCTGAAAAAGCCCATTCTGCTCTGATTGGTCAGCGTTTTCCGGTCTTTTCCGCATCTGCACTGTCGCCGTCTTCCCAGCGTCACTGCAGCCAGAGACTCACTGGGTGTATCAACTACGCAGAGTTTAGCGGCACGTCTAATGTTTGCCCATAAAAGCAGAGGTTGCTAGTTGCTACGTCTATGGAAACAGATAGGAGACATTTAAAAGCCACTGAAAACTCAATATTTAATTTCTTTTTAAATTCATAGCATTGAAATATTTTACTTTGGAAACCATGTATCTGAATTTATTTGTTCAGCAGCAGACATATCAGTGGGTACGGTATAGTACAACCTCGGGGCTCAGATTTTAGGTTCCTGGAGGTTCAATTCATGAGTTCCTATTAATCTCTTCTAACTGTTATAAAAAAAATTTCAGACATCTGATTTAAGTCAAATATGTAAATATGTAAGTGTTTTGTTGTGGGGTGGAAAACCACTCAAAGAAAGATCGAAAAGAAAAAAAGAAATCTGTCATTAATGTGTGACATTTAATCTATCTAGTCTGTTCATGCCTGTAGTGTATCCGCAGTAGGAATGCTAATTTTCAAACATTTTCTTTACCGATAACCGACCCTCGTTAACCGATTATTAACCGTTAACCGACAGGATTTGTGCCTCGCATGCAGCGGTGTACCAGCTGCAGTGTATGAGCACAACAGACAGCTGAGTCTCCAGTTCAGCCGTCCGGGAGGGTTAGCTTAACAGCCACGCTGCTGTGTGTAGTGTCGCGGACATGCAGACACTTTCCCAGTAAAAGTCTCCACCGCACATTTAGTTTAGTTTAGCGGGTTGTCAGCTGTGTGTCTGCCCGGATTAACGATAGCTATTGTCCGACAAACATTGTGTGTATTTGTGCTACGTTAGCATCTGTAGCTCTGCTGGTAGCTTTGTGCTCACCATTGTCACACACATACGACCGTATGTGTGTAACTTCAGCGAGTTTTTCGACAGACCGCGTGTGTGTTGTTGGTGGCGTTCTAGCTGTGAACGTTGATGTAGCAGACAGTGTGTGTACAGTTTATTTGTCGGTGAATAAATACTACGAGGCTACAACTCCTCCGCTCAAGCGAGCCAGAAATGGGAGCCAACTTCCTGTATCTGTAACGCCGGCTCAGACTCTCTTAAGGTGGACTCTTAAGGTGGACCAGCTTTTCTCCTTTAAGTGAGTTTTCCTCAGCTTTTTAATTTATTATTAACATTTCTTTCAACCATTTTAACCGATAGCATTAATTGGTTAAAATGCTTAATGTCGGTTAATGGTTAATTATTAACATCCCTAATCCGCAGCGTAGTTCAATCTCAGACAGCTTCACTCCCACAGGTAAAACCAGTCCAGCCCCCTACTGCATCATGGCACAATGAATCTCAGGAAGTACAAAAGAGACAAGCACAGGAAGTAGAGGAGACAAGAATGAGTCATTACGCACCATTTGATGAAATGGTGCCATCTTCGTATTGCTTAACTAAAATAACGTCTACAAAATCCCGTGGAGCTATGATACCCATAGCTGCTGAGGGCGTGACTGTTCGGCAGATAGAGATGTCCTGCGCGAGAGTGGGAGACAAGGGAATGTGCTCAAAGACTGAGTCGAACAAAGCAAAAGCAAAAATGAACATCACCTCTGGTATCACATGTATGCATTTAAAGCTGCACCGGGCAAGGTTTCATTAAAGAAATGTATGTATGTGGATTTGTCCTAGTTGATCAAATTTAGCAGGTTGAATAATAACTGGCAAAGCACACAAAGAGATAAGTGACAGTTAGATCAAAATCATCATCAAACCATGAGGCATATATATATGGAGTTTACTGAAATGACCTCACTAGATTTCTGGATACTGCACTTCAAAGTTACAGTAACAGTTTTGTTGCCATCTGAAGCCACCGCTATGTTAAAACACCTGGTGCAGCTTTAAAGTAATTCAGACAATCTTTGATGGAAGTCAAAAGAAATGTGATTACCATTGGAGTGAGACCTGGGTTAACGTCTACAGAACGAGCATGACAAAACATCCTCTAATCAGAAGAGAGAAATTAGTAACACACCTCTGTGATTTGTTCCAAAAGCTCAAACTTTTTGACGTTGTTGTCCCACTTGACTCTGAGCCCATTGGGTACCGGTTTCAGACACTCCCACACTTTCTCCGGGCTGCCGCTGACAATCCCCTCCCCCTTATAACTGCAGAGGAAGTCGGACAACGGAACAGTCAGGAGAGCAGATTATTAAGGCATGACTGCTGTAAATTGGATCCATACAATATAGAGTGCTCCAGGGATGACGTATTTTTGTAGGCCAACCCGGAAGTTAGAATCGCACGGCTTCCCTCGACAAAAAGCCAATGGGATTGTTCCATTGGGTTTTGGATTATTGCAGAAAATAAGCTCTGTGGCAAACACACATTTATGATACTAACAGGTTTTGTTCAGAAGATAATCTTCACAAATGACTACAACTTTTGTGATTTTTGAAGCGTGAATACAATCCCCAGAAGTAAAAAGCTAATGTTAGGCTACAAACGAACTACACCACGGTCGCACTTTTGTTAATGTGGCCGTTGTATGAAAGGCTAATGTGTACTTCAGTCATATCGAAGTATTTTGAAAAGGAGTATAATCTTGAAATCATGTCTTGAAAAGTGGTATTACAGTGCCTGCTGGTAGCAGCTATTTTTAAATAGCATGTAAAAGATGAAGTAGCATCTGTGATAAGCTCACAACAAACTCACCATCTTTGCCACAAAACTATTCCTGGATATCGAGCTGAGAAATGACTTTTCATTTCATGCAGTTTTAGTTATCATGTTATAGGACAGGTAGCATTATAAACACATGGTTCTAGCTGTAGGCACACGCCCTGACTGTTATCCTTATCCTTACACCTGCACAACAGTAAAGTGTAACTTCTTCTGAAACGTTGTACAGATCCATTGTGTTCAAATGTGGGTGAAACCAAAACTAGAAGAGAAAAAAAAAAGGAGAAGTTGAGCGTCCTCACACATTCCCAGGGTACTCGGACGAGGGACGCCAGGACACCACCACGTCATTCTGCCAAAGAAAAACAGGAAATTTACAGTGAGCGACATATGCCTTGGTGTCATGAACGACCCTGGTAAATGCTGACACACTACATGTTTCAAAACAACACAATAAGTCATGACTAAGTTTGTGTCTTTCTGTGTGGTCTTTATCAGCTGATGCACCAGGCTCACTGTCAGCCATCACTGAGCACCGTTAGCTGACCGTTGTCCAGAGCTTTTGCAGTGTGTTCAGCATCAGTGGCACTAGTCGTCCCATAACTGTTCAGCCAATTAAGCCCATTAATTCAGTGTCAGTGTTGATTAGGTGCTACGTGTGGCTGAAAGAATTCTGACAATCACATTTACTAAGGCAAGATGTATTGAATTCTGAATATTCTGAACAGTAAATTGATGCATTAAATTTATTTAAGATTTATTTATTAAAGATGGTAATAGTGAGTTGTGCATGTAAATTAAACTGTTTTAAATAGCTTTGAATAAACCCACAATGGTATTCATCTTTAACAACAATAAAAGGACAACACTAGGGCTGTGTATTGGCGAGAATTTGGAGATATGATATGTATCATGATACAGGAGTTACGATTTGATATATTGCTATTAGGGCTGTCAAAGTTAGCGCAATAATAACACGTTAACGCAAATTTGTTTGAACGTCACTAATTTCTTTAATGCATTAATGCAACTTGTGATTTCTAGGTCGTAGCGGGCTCAGCTTTAAAACCAAAGTGAAGATACTGGTATCATATAAAACCAGAAAACCTAAAGAATCCATCGGTACCAACCATGTCATACTAGCTTGTCGTGAAGGAGGTTAAATTACACTCCAAACTTGTGCCACATTTTGGCGGGGAACAACTGTCACGGTCATTTTCAAAGGGGTCCCTTGACCTCTGACCTCCAGATATGTGAATGTAAATGGGTTCTCTGGGTTCCCACGAGTCTCCCCTTCACAGACATGCCCAGTTTATGATAATCACATGCAGTTTGGGGCAAGTCATAGTCAAGTCAGCACACTGACACACTGACAGCTGTTGTTGCCTGTTGAGCTGCAGTTTGCCATGTTGTGATTGGAGCATATTGTTTTATGCTAAATGCAGTACCTGTGAGGGTTTCTGGACAATATCTGTCATTGTTTTTGTTGTTAATTGATTTCCAATAATAAATATATACATACATTTGCATAAAGCAGCAGATTTGCCCACTCCCATGTTGATAAGAGTATTAAATACTTGACAAATCTCCCTTTAAGGTACATTTTGGACAGATAAAAAAAATGTACGATTCAATATTTTAATCGTTTGACAGCCTTACTTGCTATATATTGCAAAACCATAAGCAAAAGCAAAAACCGTAAAAAATAATTAAACATCCTGAGCTGATGAAGCAAGTAGCTAAGGAGTGAGCCATCTCGCTTCCTTCGCATCTCTGCTGAGAATTGAACATCCGTACAACCGATCGGTCACTCACGAGAAAATGGCGGCAGGTAAAGACAAAGTTTATGAGGTGAAGCGCAAGCGAGCATTTCAATTATCCTGGAAACAGGAGTTTAGCTGGGTGGCGATAGAGGATGTGGGCGAATCTCCAGGTTCATTTACTTAAAGCTGCAGTGGGTAGAAATGGAGCAAATAGGATATAATATATCCTGACAGTAGTGAATGAGACAAGTAATCTGAAAAAAAATCATGTGTTTCTGTGTCCTCCGGTGCTCCTAATGGCTTCTGCAAGATTTCACAGACTGGAGGAAAACAACCAATCAGAGCTGATCTGGAGCCTGCCGTCTCTGAGCAGCTGTCAATCACTCGCGAACTCCGATCAAACGGTCAAACTAGGCAAATGTTTTCAGAATCATCTTGTAGTGTACTGTTTAGCTTTAAAATGAGAAAGTTTGTGACACTACGAGATGTTTCCGAAAACATTTGAGGTGAGAAGTAGTCATTACCGTAACAGAATACTGATTCATACTTGCCAATAGGAACGCTCTCTCTCTGAAATGACCTGGGATTGGTCAAAGTCTCCCGTCATGGGCTTTCTAAAGCCTGAAAACAGAGCCATGAGGAGGAGCAGAAGTCTAGTTTTCTCTCAGAACACTTGAATTACAATATGCTGAAAGGTTATTGTGGAATTTTTGCCCAATGATGCCAAAAATATACTGCCTACTGAAGCTTTAAATGAAGATTAAACGTGACAATTAACTTTTGGTCTTTGATGTTATTATTAGATGACCGCTAATAAAGAAAACAATTTGTATTAGGGCAAGTAAAAATTTAATTTGGGCAAGTAGATTTCTGACCCACTTGCCTGACCGGGCAAGTTTAAAAAAAACAAAAAAACATTAAGGTTGAACCCTGCAATGACCTAAAGAAATCTACCATTACATAGTGTGGCTTGGAAAAAACATTAATTTGCAAAGAGTAGGAGTCTGTCACAAGCAGAGCCTTACCAACCAGCACCAGTGAAAGACGTGTATAGTAAATAACCACTGAGCTGTCTACAAACATCTGGCAGCGTTAGCAATGCCAAACACTATGGACTTTGTGTTTGCAGCTGGTGTTTGGGTTGCAAGAAATCTCTCGGATTTTGACCTGATGTCTCCTCAGCCTGTGACATAACCTGCTGAATGATGGTGTCTTGGACCAACAAAGAAACAAGGGACATGAATAAATGACTTGTCTGTGGTATTCTGTCCACCCTCATTTCATTCCTCTTATCTA